>JARQOD010011241.1:0-24177 GCA_033576555.1 Oophaga sylvatica
AAGCTTGACCTCAGGGGGGCGTATAACCTTATTCACATTAAGCACGGGGATGAATGGAAGACGGCGTTTAATACCCCAGGGGGGCATTTTGAGTACCTAGTGATGCCCTTTGGGCTCACTAATGCTCCTTCCATCTTCCAGTCCTTCATGAATGACATTTTCAGGGATTTTGAGAATAAATTTCTGATTGTTTATTTGGATGATATCTTGATTTTTTCCAATGACTGGGACTCTCATGTGAAACATGTTCGGACTGTGTTCCAGATTTTGAGAGAGAATGCTCTGTATGTGAAGGGATCAAAGTGTCTTTTTGGCGTACAGAGGATGTCATTTCTGGGATTCATTTTGTCTCCATCTGTTATTGAAATGGACCCGGTCAAGGTTCAGGCCATTTGTGATTGGGTCCAACCTACTTCATTAAAGGCTCTTCAGAGATTCTTGGGTTTTGCCAATTTTTATCGTAAATTTATTGGTAATTTCTCTGTTATTGTTAAACCATTGACTGATTTGACCAAAAAGGGTTCTGATGTGGTGAATTGGCCTCCTGAGGCAGTCTCTGCGTTTCAGGAACTTAAACAGAGATTCACTTCTGCTCCTGTTCTACGGCAGCCTGATGTTTCTCTGCCATTTCAGGTGGAGGTTGATGCCTCTGAAATTGGGGCAGGTGCCGTTTTGTCCCAAAGAGATCCTGAGACCTCTAAAAGTAACCCTTGTGCTTTTTTCTCTCGAAAATTTTCTCCAACTGAACGTAATTATGACGTGGGTAATCGGGAGTTATTGGCCACGAAGTGGGCTTTTGAAGAGTGGAGACATTGGCTGGAGGGAGCCAAACATCAGGTGGTGGTCCTTACGGACCATAAGAATCTGGTTTATCTGGAATCAGCCAAGCGACTTAATCCTAGACAGGCCAGGTGGGCCTTGTTTTTCACACGTTTTAATTTTGTGGTTTCCTTTCTTCCTGGCACTAAGAATGTTAAGGCGGATGCCCTCTCAAGGAGTTTCCTTGCGGACTCTCCTGAGTTGAGACTGGCTCTGGAAGGGTGTCAGGAGGATAAACCTGAGCGCTGCCCTGTTGGGAAATTGTTTGTCCCAGACCAGTGGAAAAAGAGTGTGATGTCTAAGATTCATTGTTCCGCGTTGGCCGGTCATCCCGGAATTTTTGGTACCAGAGACTTGGTGAGTCGGTCCTTTTGGTGGCCTACTTTGTCTCGTGACGTCAGGGAGTTTGTGCAGTCCTGTGGGACTTGCTCTCGCTCCAAGCCTTGCTCTCGCTCTAGTGGTTTTTGATGCCATTGCCTGTGCCCAAGAGACCATGGACCCATATCTCTATGGATTTTATTTCCGACCTCCCTGTTTCTCAGAGAATGACCGCTATCTGGGTAATCTGTGATAGGTTTTCCAAGATGATACATCTTGTGCCATTATCTAAGTTGCCTTCCTCCTCCGAATTGGTGCCTTTGTTCCTTCAGCACGTGGTTCGGTTACACGGCATTCCTGAGAACATTGTGTCTGACAGAGGAGTCCAGTTTGTTTCCAGATTTTGGAGGACTTTTTGTTCTAAACTTGGTGTTCAATTGTCTTTCTCCTCTGCTTTTCATCCTCAGACCAATGGACAAACTGAGAGAACAAACCAGACATTGGAGACCTATCTGAGATGCTTTGTGTCTGCTGATAAAGATGACTGGGTCTCTTTTTTGCCTTTGGCTGAGTTTGCTCTTAATAATAGGGCAAGCTCTGCCACTTTGATGTCTCCATTTTTCTGCAATTTTGGGTTTCACCCTCGATTTTCTTCGGGACAGACGGAGGCTTCTGTCTGTTCGGGTGTTGACTCTGTTGTGGAGCGTATGCAGCAGATTTGGGACCAGGTAGTGGAGAGGTTGTCCCTCTCTCAGGAGAAGGCCCAGCGGTTTGCCAACCGGCATAGGACTGATAGTCCTCGGTTTAAAGTGGGGGACTTGGTCTGGTTGTCCTCAAGAAATATCCCTATGAGAGTTGCATCTCCTAAGTTTAAGCCTAGGTTCATTGGACCTTATAAGATCATGGAGATTCTTAATCCTGTTTCCTTTTGTTTACTTCTTCCAGGGACATTTAAGATCCATAACGTGTTCCACAAGTCCTTATTGAAGAGGTTTGTCGAGCCAGTGGTTCCTATGGCTGCGCCTCCTGACCCTGTTTTGGTTGAGGGCAATCTGGAGTATGTGGTTGAGAAAATATTGGATTCTCGTTTTTCTAGACGGAAACTCCAGTATTTGGTTAAGTGGAGAGGTTATGGTCAGGAGGACAATTCTTGGGTGTTTGCTTCAGACATTCATGCTAGGAGACTGATCCGTGCGTATCACAGAGCTCATCCTGACCGACCTGGTTGCACAAATGAGGGTTCAGTGACCCCTCCTCAAGGGGGGGTACTGTTGTGAATGTTTTAGAAATGAATTCTGAGCAGAGGCTCCCTCTGGTGGTTGCAAACAATACTGAACCATTCAATGAGGATTGGCAATCAGGAATCACGGACTGGCTGGATATAAGGGAGGTTCCCTCCCATCATGGTTGCCGGTGATCAATTGTTCTTGTCTCAACGTTGTTTCCTGGTTCACTTGGAAGCTTGCTGAGTCTTGCCTCTTCTCCTGCTCTCAGATAAGATATTTTCTGTTTTTTGTTTTTGTGCTTGCCATTTGCATATTTCTCTGCATTTCTGTGAGGTTGGCCAGGTTCCCCTCCACGGGGGGCTTGGTCTCCTCTCGGTTCCTCTGGAGCCACTGTTGTTTGTTCATTTGCCTTTTCCAGTTTTTTCAGTGGCTGCGGCTTAGTTTTGTTATACCAAAGAACTAATTTAGGTGGTAGAGGTCGTGTGATCTCAGGTGTTTTTGCAATTAGTAATGTTGGCTTTTTTTAGTTTTTTTTTTTTGAATTGCAGTAAGTATCCTTCCTATCCTTTTCTGTCTAGGCAGATTGGGCCCCAGCGTTTGCTCATACTATTTTCTGTCTGTGTCTGTATTTCCTCTTGTGTAACCGCCATTACATGTTTGGGGGCTTCCTATGTTCTTTGGGGATCTGCTCCGGGGCAGATAGCTTTCCTCTTCCTATCTTTAGGTGTAGTTAACCTCTTAGGCTGTGACGAGGCGTCTAGGACCAACGTAGGAACGCTCCATGGCTACCTTTAGTTGTGGTGGTTAGTCAGGGTACTGCAATCCAGTAGATTCCAACCTCTCTGGTGTATTGCTGTTTTTGCCTGCTCTCCTCAGCTACCAAAACATAACAGAGGACTATGCTGGTCGCAGGGCCGGCTCCAGGTTTTTATGGGCCCCGGGCGAAAGAGTCTCAGTGGGCCCCTTTAACACAGACCACGATTCATGATGCACAGATACTGCAGAGAAATATGGGTATAGTACAATGCCAAACACTTCACTTCTTCCATTACATGAGTGATATCTATTGTAAATTCTACAATAGCTCAGAAACCGCCAAATCCTCACAGCGCACAGTACAGACTGGACAGTACAGTCCTCCATACAATATTATGGGCCAAATATAATGCTCCATAAAGAATATTGGACCCCAAATAATGCTCCATACAGGATACTGGTCCCCATATAATGCTCCATACAAAATATGGAGCTCTCCTCTGCACTGTGCTGCGTTCTGCACTGTTACGTCTCAGGAAAGGGCGCTATGGAAAGACTCCCCATCATCATCCTTGCTTCCCCATTATCATCATCATCGCCTTCCCATCATCATTGCCTCCCCATCATCATCATCATTGTCTCCCCATCATCATCGAATCCCCATCATCATCATCATTGTCTCCCCATCATCATTGCCTCCCCATCATCATTGCCTCCCCATCATCATCGCCTCCCCATCATCATTGCCTCCCCATCATCATTGCCTCCCCATCATCATCATCATTGCCTCCCCATCATCATCGCCGTCCCATCATCATCGCCTCCCCATCATCATCATCACTTCCTCCCCATCATCATCATCATTGCCTCCCCATCATCATCGCCTCCCTATCATCATCATCATCATTGTCTCCCCATCATCATTGCCTCCCCATCATCATTGTCTCCCCATCATCATTGTCTCCCCATCATCATCGCCTCCCCATCATCATCGCCTCCCCATCATCATCGTCTCCCCATCATCATCATCATTGCCTCCCCATCATCATTGCCTCCCCATCATCATTGCCTCCCCATCATCATCGCCTCCCCATCATCATCGCCTCCCCATCATCATCATCATTCCCTCCCCATCATCATCATCACTGCCTCCCCCCACCACCATCACTCATACAGCACCACAGCACTCTCTCACATACACACACAAAGCACCGCACTACATACACACACTGATACACACACACACACACATACATCTCACCGGTCCGGCGTCCGCGCTTTCTCTGCCACAGCCGGCCGCTGAATGATGACGAGAGGAAGCGCAGGCGCCCTGCAGGCGCCCCCTGAAGCCCGGAGCTGCGACAGCGGAAGCACGGGGAGAGGTAAGTATTGCGCCGGCTGCTGCCGGGGCCCTGAGCAAGCGGGGGGCCCAGTGGCGGCGCTGGTACCGCTCTCATCCGCTAACGGGCGCCGGGGTGCCCGACGGCAAGTGGGCCCCACCGCCTGCTCACTTACCCGGGTATGCCGGGTGCTGACGCCGGCCCTGGCTGGTCGGGTCTAGCAATCTAAGCAAGCAAGCTAGCTTCCCAGTGGTGCAAACAGACTGTAAAGCATATAGTCAGCTCGTGCCAAGAAGGATAAGCTGGAAAGTTGCTTGTTTTCCCAGCACTTTTCAAATTTACCCACTTGTGAACTTGAGACAACCCTTTTATTGTGCAGAAATTATTATTTGTCCACTAGAGGTCAATATTTAGCTATATTCATTCTCTACTTCTTTCTTCCTTGTATAAGAAAAAACATGTTTACCAGGAAATCTGGTATTAAAAAAAAAAAAGCATTTTAAATTCATGCTACTTTCAAGTATGTATACATATATATATATATATATATATATATATATATATATATATTATATATATATATATATATATATATGTGTGTGTATATATATATATATATATATATATATATATATACAGTATATTACAGCTCTGGCAAAAATCGAGAGACCACTGCAAAATTTTCAGTTTGTCTGATCTTTCTTTTTATAGGTATATTTTTTTAGTAAAATGTAAATTGCTCTTTTATTCTATAAACTACTGACAACATGTCTCTGAATTTCCAAGAAATACATTTTGTATTTATTTTCAGAAAATGAGAAATGGTCAAAATAACAAAAAAAAATGCAGTGCTTGCAGACCTCAAATAATGCTAAGAAAACACGTTCATGATCATTTAGAAACAACAATACTAATGTTATGACCTTATGCTTCTCCTGGAACAAAAATGTAAGCATTTCTTCTTTGTGTGATGGCTTTTGACTGTCCATTTTCCTCTTGATTACATTCCAGAGGGTTTCAATGGGGTTCAGGTCTGGAGATTGGGCTGGCCATGACACGGATTTGATGTGGTGGTCCTTCATCCACACATTGATTGACCTAGCTGTGTGGCATGGTGCATTGTCCTGCTGGAAAAACCAGTCCTCAGAGTTGGGGGACATTGCCTGAGCAGAAGGAATCAATTGCTTTTCCAGGATAACCTTGTATGCGGCTTGATTCATACATCCTTCGCAAAGATTAACCTGCCCAATTCCAGCCTTGCTGAAGCATCCTCAGATCATCATCGATCCTCCACCAAATTTCACAGTGGGTTTAAGACACTGTGGCTTGTACGCCTCTCCAGGTCTCCGTCTAACCATTAGATGACCAGGTGTTGGGCAAAGCTGAAAATTAGACTCATCAGAGAAGATTACCTTACTCCAGTCCTCAATGGTCCAATCCTTATGGTCTTTGGCAAACTTCAGCCCTGCCTCTAGGAGCCTGTTACGAACTGTTCTTGCCGTGCACTTCACCCCATCTGCCGTTTGCCATTCCTTTTGTAGGTAACTTGATGTTATCCTGCGGTTGCTGAGTGACATTCAAATAAGATGACGGTCATCCCGGTCAGTGGAGAGTCGTTTTCACTCTATGCCGGTCTGTAGCTTTGTTGTCCCCAATGTCTGCTGCTTGACCTTGTTGTAATGGACTACCGTCACAGATATTTTAAGGATGGAGGCAACATGACGCTCACTGTATCCCTCTGCTAGTAAAGCCAGAATTGAGCCCTTCTTTTCCTCACTCAAGATTTTTCTTTTCAACTCCTTTGGCATGGTTAAAAGTTATTTTTTCATTCCTATTACTTTTGGGATATTACTACCACTTGCTTTGCCATCCAGCTTTTCCTGTTGCAAGAGGATTGTGAACACCACAGCAGTGTTTTTTATACTTTCCTTCGTTAAATAAGATTTGGCTCAGGTGATCACCTAATCAGAAGCACATTAAGTAGAATGAGGTGTTCTCTGGTTGGAATTCAACTGACACTGGAATGGCATGGCTGTCAGACATGTAGAGAAGCTGATTTTTATAAAACTGTGCAGTGGTCTCTTAATTTTTGTGAGAGCTGTCTATATATATATATATATATATATATATATATATATATATATATATATATATTAGCTATTAAGGTGTTCTACGCCCGGCGAGCATTTTTTTTCGTACATTTTCAGAGCCTTTTTTTATAGTATTTTACAGATAAGGTAAATAAAGGAAATCTTAATACAGACATATGCTGAAGGATACATATAGAACAGCGGTTCTCAACTGTGGGTCGCGACCCCGGCGGGGGTCGAACAACCAAAACACAGGGGTCGCTTAAAGCCATTGGAAAATACATATTTCCAATGGCTTTAGCCCAGTGGCGTAGCAGGGGCGTAGCGTGGGCGGGCGGGGGGCGGTCCGCCCCAGGCAGCACGTGTGTGGGGCGGCGTGGCAGCAGCAGCAATTCCTCCTCCCACGGAGTCACAGTGCAGCGGCCCGGGACCCTCCGGAGCTGAGCGGTGGGTCGGTGAGTCCACTGTGCGGGGAGAGGGGGGACCCAGCCTGAGCAGGCGGCGCAATAATTACCTCTCCCCGTGCCTCCGTAGCTCCGGGCTCCAGGGGGCGCCTGCAGGGCGCCCGCGCTTCCTGTCACAGCAGCGCCGCTGGATGACGTCATCATTCAGCGGCCGGCTGTGGCAGAGAGCGCGGGCGCCGGACAGGTGAGATGTGAGGTGTATGTGTCTGTGTGTATCAGTGTGTGTGTGTCTGCCTGCGTGTGTGTACAGTATGTGAGAGAGTGCTGCGGTGCTGTCTGTGTGTGGTGCTGTATGTGTGATGGTGATGGGGGGAGGCAGTGATGGTGGTGAGGAGGCAACGATGATGATGGGGAGCCAATGATGATGGGCAGGCAAATATGATGATGATGGGGAGGCGATGATGATGGGCAGGCAATGATGATGATGATGATGGGGAGGCAATGATGAGTGGCAGGCAAAGATGATGATGATGGGGAGGCAATGATAATGGGCAGGCAAAGATGATGATGATGGGGAGACAATGATGATGGGCAGGCAATGATGATGATGATGATGGGTAGGCAATGATGATGATGGGGAGCCAATGATGATGGGCAGGCAATAATGATGATGATGGGAGGCAATGATGAGTGGCAGGCAAAGATGATGATGATGGGGAGACAATGATGATGGGCAGGCAATGATGAGGATGATGGGGAGGCAATGATGATGATGGGGAGCCAACGATGATGGGCAGACAATAATGATGATGATGGGAAGGCAATGATGATGGGCAGGCAAAGATGATGATGATGATGGGGAGGCAATGATGATGGGCAGGCAATGATGATGATGATGATGGGGAGGCAATGATGATGATGGGGAGCCAATGATGATGAGCAGGCAATGATCATGATGATGGGGAGCCAATGATGATGGGCAGGCAATGATGATGATGATGATGGGGAGGCGATGATGATGGGGAGCCAATGATGATGGGAAGGCAATGATGATGATGATGGGGAGCCAATGATGATGGGCAGGCAATGATAATGATGGGGAGGCGATGATGATGATGGGGAGCCAATGATGATGATAATGGGGAGTCTTTCCACAGTGCCCTTTCCTGAGCCGTAACAGTGCAGAACGCAGCACAGTGCAGAGGAGAGCTCCATATTTTGTATGGAGCATTATATGGGGACCAGTATTCTTTATGGAGCATTATATTTGGCCCATAATACTGTATGGAGGACTATGTGGTGCCCATAATATTGTATGGAGGACTGTAATTATTTTTTTGTTTGGAGGTCACCGCAACATGAGGAACTGTATTGCGGGGTCACGGCATTAGAAAGGTTGAGAACCACTGATATAGAAAGAGATACAAACAACTAACAAACAACAGGGTAAGAGGGCGGGGGGGAGCCCAAGAAGGGGATGTAATATGCCCAAGTCCAATAAGGAGTTTGTTTGTTTTTTTCAAGACACTGAGTCTGCGAATTCACTTAAACAGTGTCTTCAATTAAATGACATCAGATAGCGCGGTATGTGCATGCGCTGACTCCGGTGCCATTTTATTGTACTACAACGCCAACACTGCAGTGCACACGCACCGGCCATAGGGATAATGGCGATGGGCAGTGCATGTGCACTACTATGTTGACATTGTAGTACATTACTTCGATAAAAAGGCACCGTAGTCAGCGCGTGTGCATACTGTGCTATCCGGCACAATTTTATTGAAGACTCTGTATATGCAAATTTACAGACATAGTGTCTTTAAAAAAGTGCACCAGATAGAGCTATATGCACATGCACTGACTCCTGCGCCATTTTATTGAAGTGTTGCACTACAAAATTAAAGGGATTCTGTCATCAGAAATAATACTATTAACCTGCAGATATTCGATTAATCTGCAGGTTAACAGCATTATTATGCTGCCCAGCGCCTGCAAGCAGCGGAGAGAAAATTAACTTTATTTTCCCCTCCAGCATTCGGTTTCAGTTATGGAGGAGTAGGCGGTACTTTCACTTTACAGAGGAGTCGCTGTAAGTGTGCCCCAGGCCCTGACTGATACTGGCTCTACATTGAGGTCAGCTGTCAGTCAGGCCGGAGGCATAGTTACAGCGACAGCTCTGTCTTCTCAGAGCGATGGCTGACTGGCGCCGCCCCCGACCCCATGACTGAAATGGAATGCGCCCCCATCCTGGTCCCCCATTCTGGAATATACTCTCCCATTCTGGTACATGCTCCCCCATCCTGGAATAGGCACCCCCATCCTGGAATATGCTCTCCCATCATGGTATATGCTCCCCCATCCTGCTATATGCTCTCCCATCCTGGAATATGCTCTCCCATCCTGGTATATGCTCCCCCATCCTGGTATATGCTCCACCATCCTGGTATATGCTCTTCCATCCTGGTATATGCTCCCCATCCTGGTATATGCTCCCCATCCTGGTATATGCTTTTCCATCCTGGTATATGCTCCCACATTCTGGTATATGCTATCCCATCCTGGAATATGCTCTTCCATCCTGGTATATGCTCCCACATCCTGGTATATGCTCTTCCATCCTGGTATATGCTCCCACATCCTGGTATATGCTATCCCATCCTGGAATATGCTCTCCCATCCTGGTATATGCGCTTACATCCTGGTATATGCTCCCCCATCCTGGTATATGCTCCCCATCCTGGTATATGCTCTTTCATCCTGGTATATGCTCCCCATCCTGTATATTCTCTTCCATTCTGGTATATGCTCCCCCATCCTGGTATATGCTCTTCCATCCTGGTATATGCTCCCTATCCTGGTACATGCTCCTCCCCATCCTGGTATATGCTCCCCCATGCTGGTACATGCTTCCCCATCTCGTTCCCCATCCAGGTAAATGCTCCTCCATCCTGGTCCCCCCATCCTGGTTCTCCATCCTGGTATATGCACCCCATACTGGTATATGCTCCCCCATCCTGGTACATGCGCCCCCATCTCGTTCTCCATCCAGGTAAATGCTCCTCCATCCTGGTCCCCCCATCCTGGTCCTCCATCCTGGTTTCACATCCTGGTATATGCACCCCATACTGGTATATGCTGCCCCATCCTGGTCTCCTATCCTATTAAATGCTCCCCATCCTGCATGCGCTGCCGTTGATCCATCCATAGGTATGTAAGGAGATGCACCTGCTGCCGTGTTCCCCTTGAAGACATCAATGCTACTGTGGTGTAGAATGTGAATAATGTTTTGTTCCTGAAATGTTTCCTTGTTATAACAATTGTAATTTCCCTGTGGGCTGCACAGTCACAATGGTCACGGTTACGGTCAGGGCTGCCACCAGGAATTTCAGGGCCCCATACTGACAACATTTTCAGGGCCCCTTGAGACTCTGCCCAGGCTCCACCCCAGCTCCACCTCCACCCCTTGAACCTTCCACAGTCCCACCGCCTACTCTTGGAAAAACTCTACTTCTGCACCACGTCCTCACCAATCACACATTATCAGTTCCCATCTAACACCATATCACACACTTATCCAGCAGCTTTTGTTTTGGCCAAAAGATTTTTTCAGCTGCCACCATGACAAGGTAGACTCTTTTGGGACAGTAATACTCAGTTCTAACCTATTAAACATTTCTTTAAATATCTAATACTCTTTTTAGGTATATTTTTA
Source organism: Oophaga sylvatica (assembly GCA_033576555.1). Lineage (NCBI taxonomy): Eukaryota > Metazoa > Chordata > Amphibia > Anura > Dendrobatidae > Oophaga > Oophaga sylvatica. Next base: position 10,666 of record JARQOD010011241.1, read on the forward strand.
TTTATTTTTCTATTTTTATTTCTATTTAATTTTTCTATTATTTATTTTTTTATTTAAATTTATTTTTCTTCAAGGGAATGTGTCACATAGATTTTTTAAATGACCAATAATACCACATACAAGGGACAAATACCACCACACCATGACCAGACTACATATTACCACCACATAGTGACCAAATAAAACCACACACAATGAATAAATACCGTCACACCATGACCAGGCCACATATTACCACCACATAGTGACCGTATAATACCATATATAAGGAACAAATATCATCACACCATGGCTAGGCCACATATTACTACCACATAATGACCAAATAATACTACATACAAGGAATAAATAACGCCACACCATGACCAGACCACATATTACCACCACATAGTGACCAAATAATACCGCATACAAGGAATAAATACCACCACACCATGACCAGAGCACATATTACCACCACATAGTGACCAAACAATACCACATACAATGAATAAATACCGCCACACCATGACCAGACCACATATTACCACCACATAGTGACCGAATAATATCACATACAAGGGACAAATATCGCCACACCATGACCAGATCGCATATTACACCACATAGTGACCGAATGATACCATATATAAGGAACAAATATCATCACACCATGGCCAGACCACATATTACTACCACATAATGACCGAATAATACTACATACAAGGAATAAATACCACCACACCACGACCAGACCACATATTACGATCACATAGTGACCAAATAATAACACATATAAGTGACAAACACCACCACACCATGACCAGACAAAATATTACCACCATATAGTGAACGGATAATAATGACGAACTGAAAGGATCTGCAATACAGTGTATGTCCGTATGTCCGAATAATGTTCCACTGTTGAATGGAAAGAATAGAGACCCAGCGGTTTCTTCTAGAAAAGGAACGGTGACAGCGAGTGTGCGGCTCTCTAGATTCATTTCTATAGGAACTCCAAAAATTTCTGAATGACCCTGGTGCAACCTTTATGTATGTAACATAGATGGTATATCCTATCAATATGCCATAAATATCCCTGATGGGACAAACTTTCTAATTACATGGTCAAGATATAGAGATATACACTTGTACTTTAGTCAGAGCTCGGTATACACTAATATAAACAATTCTGCCCCAATAAAGTGGCCATATTGTGCTCAGATAACAAGTCTGTGCAGGCAGCAGAGGATTTTTACGCTCCGGATTTACAAGAGTCTATAGCACTGATCAGACAGTTCTTGGCAGATGTAACAAGGGCCTTTCTGCTGTCTTCACTTGTCTTTGTTAGTGGATAATTGGAAACAGTTATGGAGCTTTTTTTGTATTGTGTCGTTCCTCTGTTATTTTCCTGAAAATACAGTACAGACCAAAAGTTTGGACACACCTTCTCATTCAAAGATTTTTCTGTATTTTCATGGCTATGAAAATTGTAGAATCACACTGAAGGCATCAAAACTATGAATGAACACATGTGGAATTATACATTACACTTTACAAAAAAGTGTGAAACAACTGAAAATTTGTCTTATATTCTAGACTTTTCAAAGTAGCCACCTTTTGCTTTGATTACTGCTTTGCACGCAGAAAAGGTGAACGGATGGACTCTACATGCCTGGTTCCCACCGTGAAGCATGGAGGAGGTGGTGTGATGGTGTGGGTGTGATTTGCTGGTGACACTGTTGGGGATTTATTCAAAATTGAAGGCATACTGAACCAGAATGGCTACCACAGCATCTTGCAGCAGCATGCTATTCCATCCGGTTTGCGTTTAGTTAGACCATCATTTATTTTTCAACAGGACAATGACCCCAAACACACCTCCAGGCTGTGTAAGGGCTATTTGATCAAGAAGGAGAGTGTTGGAGTGCTACGCCAGATGACCTGGCCTCCACAGTCACCAGACCTGATCCCAATCGAGATGGTTTGGGGTAAGCTGGACCACTCACCGCTTCAATTTTGAATAAATCCCCAACAGTGTCACCAGCAAAGCACCCTCACACCATCACACCTCCTCCTCCATGCTTCACGGTGGGAACCAGGCATGTAGAGTCCATCCGTTCACCTTTTCTGCGTGCAAAGCAGTAATCAAAGCAAAAGGTGGCTACTTTGAAGAGTCTAGAATATAAGACATATTTTCAGTTGTTTCACACTTTTTTGTAAAGTGTAATGTATAATTCCACATGTGTTAATTCATAGTTTTGATGCCTTTAGTGTGATTCTACAATTTTCATAGTCATGAAAATACAGAAAAATCTTTGAATGAGAAGGTGTGTCCAAACATTTGGTCTGTACTGTATAGGAATAAAATGACAGATGATGGATACCATTCCTCTGTGTCCCTACCAGTCTAAGCTTGGATGATCACTGCCGACAGTATCAGACTGAATGGACGCATCTTATTTAGGAGGGGAATGGTAACCCCTAGTTGTCAGTTAGGCCTGGGGTACAGATTTTGCAATGCGACTGATTGATTTAACCCATCGAGTGACAGCTTCAGCTCTAATAATTGCACGGCACGCAGTAAATTACTTTGTTCAGGTGATACGCGCACATTTCCAGGAGTAACAACAGAGGAACTGCACAACAAAGGGTCCACAGGCATTATATATTAAAGGGGTTGTCCACTACTAGAACCCATTTTTGATGTAAATGTTTGGCCCCGATAAAATAATAAAGCCTATATTCAACTCCCGTGTCGGCGCCGGTCCCGTGGTGTTGGCACTCGCTCTCCCCATGGTTTCATACAGTGTTGGGTCGTACAAGTAATAGTTTGTGAAAATATAAAAAGACCTCAGTGACCACATAAAACCGACATGATAATCAGCACGGACCCTGAATGCACTCATCTCTAAACCTACGTATACGAAAATAACCGCTGTTTTACTGAATGGACTATTCCGTCTATTATATAATGACCACAATGATAAATATGAGAATGCACTGGATCACGCCTGTGCTCTGAAGTTGTTCACACAGTGCTTTTTTGGATGCCAGTTTTCTGCTTAAAAAAAAAATGCAGAGCGTTGGCAGGAAAAATGCTGCACAAAATGTGCATTTTTGATGCATTCATTAAAAAAGGTAAAAGAAATGCAGCAAAAATACTGAAAGAATTGACACGTTGCAATTTTTTAAAAGAACGCACAACAGCTCAGAAACGCATGGAAAAAAATATTTTGTGGCTACTGTAAAATGCTCACTGATTGTGATTGGGGTCCAGAAAATATGGCCCTGATCATGTTTTCCAGGTCTCAGCTCCCCCCAGAAGCTGAGACCCCAGAGATTTTCCAAATCTGGGGGGGAGGGGTGGCGCTACAGCCTTGTTCTCGGTTGCTTTTTTTTTTTAATAACTAATTTTGATAAAATTTTATAACATTTTACAATCAGAAATAAGACAAACAATCACGATTTGGCTTACAAATTTGAGAATCAGAAAGAATGGAGTACAATGAGAGTGAACTCTTGGGAGATGTTTCCCCCTAGTGGCATCAAAACATATTGTGCAATAGAACAGGAAAAGACATAAAGTCCAACATCTGATCGCTGTTTTAAAACGGCAAGGAGGGAATAACGCCCCTTTACATCCGCCGTTTTAATGCGTATCGGCTATTTACCTAAAGACATAGGGTAAATCTGGAAGAACATAGAATTCAAATCCTGCTTTAGTGCAAGCACAGCTACAGGGAGAAAATTAACTTCTACCCCCCATACATCTGCTGACTTTCTTACATGCAGTCTCATGAAAACTTCAGTCACAAACTGAGGAGGAGGAGTGGAAAAAGTGGTCAGACTTGGGGACAGAGTGCAGGGAAGATGGGCTATAGCAAAAGGAGTGAAGACCTTGCATCCTAAGACATTGTATCCCCAGATGGCTGCGTTGGTGAATGGCCCAACCCACATTTCCAAAATGGCTATGTGTGATTTGGTAAAGACAACTTGGGTAGCACCCCGGACTTCAACAGTTATGGCTGGTGTGTGCTCAGTACAATGTAGGCCAAGTAGTGAAAACACTTAAGAACAGCACACTCAAAGGCAGTACCCTTTCCTAAAGTAGGTACTTAGGTATAGGTGTTTGTTTGCATTGATATCCTTTCAGGATGGGCAAAGTTACTGCAAAAAATATTGCTAAGAAACTCCTAACTAAAGTTAGTAATAATCTTTATTTTTTTTTATATAGCGCTAACATATTCTGCAGCGCTTTACAGTTTGCACACATTATTGTCGCTGTCCCTGATGGGGCTTCACAATCTAGATTCCCTATCAGTATGCTTTTTGGAGTGTGGGAGGAAACCGGAGTACCCAGAGGAAACCCACGCAAACACGGGGAGAACATACAAACTCTTTGCAGATGTTGTCCTTGGGGGGACTCAAACCCAGGACTCCAGCGCTGCAAGGCTGCAGTGCTAACCACTCAGCCACCGTGCTGCCCAGAGTAACATAGTTAGCAAGGCCTAAAAAAAGCCATTTGTCCATCCAGTTCAGCCTATATTCCGTCAGAATAAATCCCCAGACCTACGCCCTTCTAAAGAACCTAATAACTGTAAAATACAATATTGTTACGATCCAGGAAGACATCCAGGCTTCTATTGAACCCCTCGACTGAATTCGCCATCACCACCTCCTCAGGCAAGGAATTCCAGATTTTCACTGCCCTAACAATAAAGAATCCTTTTCTATGTTGGTGGAAAAACCTTCTCTCCTCCAGACGCAGAGAATGCCCCTTGGTGACCGTCACCTTCCTTGGTATAAACAGATCCTCGGAGAGATATTTGTATTGTCCCCTTATATACTTATACATGGTTAATAGGTTGCCCCTCAGTCGTCTTTTTTCTAGACTAAATAATCCTAATTTTGCTAATCTCTCTGGGTGTTAGCAAAGTTGTCTGCAGGTATAGGATTCCTGAGGTGATAGTGAGAAATAGGAGTATCCACTTTACTGCAGAGATCCTACAAGCGATACTAACCTCCTAACTGAACATACAGAAAGCAATGGCAGAGACAGGGAGGCCCTGGACAGAGGGCTTAGCACTTGCCTTGTTTTCGGCAAGACAAACCCGGAATAAAAAGACAAGATTAAGACCCTTTCAGGTACTCTTCGGGACGACAGGGAATATGTTTGTATTTACTTCACGTTCTTACTTTGAAGCATGATGATTTGTTCTGTTATTATTATTATTATTCATTTTTATAGCGCCATTTATTCCATGGCGCTTTACATGTGAGCGGGGGCGAGTATAGAAAAGTACAATAAATATGAGCAATACAGGACACACATAAGTACAGAAGGAGAGAGGACCCTGCCCGCGAAGGCTCACAATCTATAGATATGTGCAAAATTTAAAAGTTTACACAATACGCTAACATTTCTGCAGAAGCAGGTCTGTTCTTCCATTCCAGACCCAAACACTCTAGAAGGGACTCCTGATCTAAAGCCTGGAGATCTGGTGTGAGGAAGGAACAGCCACCATCTTGGATATGGCCTGCTCCAGACGCCATTTTGTCTGAATTCACAGATTCACAGCATCTAACTGCTGTAATTCCCCATGGCCTGTGGGCATATTCAATACAACAGGGTTTAGTCTCCACTGTGAATGAAAAGGTCTATTAGTATGCTGAGTAGATTCGGCTCAAGACAGGATTTACTGCTCAATGTGAATAGCCAGGCCTGTTAGTATGCTAAGTAGGCCAGGCCAAAGCAGTACTTCAAATCTGGGGCTTCAATTAGATTATACCTGCCAGCTAGACACAGAAAACACATCTATTGTATCTCCCAGCCATGACGGCTCCGTTCTAGGATTATGAATTATGAGCACATCTTTGTAGGTACATTCTCATAAAAAATATCTGCATGATACTGCGGACCTCGGGCATCCGACAGTGCAACTCCCGAGTCGGTGATGGCTCGGGGGTCTGAGATATAGAGATTGGCCCTCCACAGAGACCCAATCGGGCCAGGTTTGATCTCCATGCAACAGGCAAAACATACTGCATCCGCTGGTACCTCTCATGTCCTGATCCAATCGTCCTGGAGAAAGTTAACCCCTTTGCTAGATATTGGGAATAAATTCTGCAGGGAGCTAAGGGTGGAGATTATCAGCCCACCCTCGGACACCGAGGGGAGGGACCTAGCAGAACTGTGAGCTTTGGGCAGACTGGATCCATTCTCACAGAAGCCAAGACAATGAATAACTAAGGACCAAGGGACAGATCTGCCAAGGGAGCAGCGGCACACGTTTTGGGGGACTGTCCAGCAACTAAGACTTTCACCTGTGGATCGCAGAGCTCCCTGCCTCCACATGCCCCTACAACCTGGTAATATTGACCTCTAGCTAATACCTCTAAGCCTTGCACCATTATTGTTGTATTTTACTCTGACTGCAAATCCACTGTAATTCTGTTGTATAGCTTACTGTATATTTCTGTAATTATCTAGTGCACAGTTAAGGCAATTAAACCATAAAATTAATCTTGGGCTGATGCTTTTACTCTGATCACGAATCTTAGAATATCCAGCGGGTAACAGGACACCCTCCCCGGCGGCCATTTGCTCTAGGTGCAGTTCCCTTACTGACCTGAGAAATAAAGGGGGCGCCGGAGAGCTGTGCCTGTGTAGTTACGTCACATTTGGTGGCGGCGGTGGGATCAGAGTAATAGTGTGCTGGGACCCCTACTCCCAGACACTAAAGACTACAAGTGGTAACTTTCACTGCTGGGGTCTTAAGGTCAGCCCAGCACTAGACGGTCAGAGTGTAAATATAATAAGTTGTGTGCAAGGTCAGGGTTGCAGCTGTGTCAGTAACCAAAGGTTCCCAAGATGGCGGAAGGCACCAGGAGTAAGGCAAAGGGGGAGGCCAATGCTATGGTCTATGAGGGGTTCGATACCGATGAAGGCGAGGGGGAGCTCAGCCAGGGCTCCCCAAGGAGCCAGACCCCCGTGCTCAGTCTCGCAGTGGACTGTCCACCCCCCTGCCCGTCCCAGCCTGTCCAGATCGGAGGCCCTTTTCCAAGCGGCTATGGCACAGCTCGAGGCTGTTAATGACGCCGCCCATGAAAGACTCCTGGTGGCAGCAGAGAAAGCGGCAGAGCGTGAGCATGCAGAACGTGTGCTGCAGGCTGCGGAACGCCGTGAAGCTGCGGAGCACCGGCACCGACTGGAGATGGCTCAGCACGGGCTCCCGCTGGACGCTCCAACCCCACCGGAGACCAAGGCTTCCAAGGTCTGGGCGGAGAACTTTCCCTTGCTTGAGAAGGATGGAGACCTGGATTCCTTTCTGCTGGCCTTTGAGAGGACCTGCCTCCAACACCATCTGGCCCTGGATCAGTGGGCAAGGTACCTGACCCCCCGTTTGAGGGTAAGTCACGGGAAGTTTTAGGGGATTTACCTGCCAGGGAGGAGCAGGACTACAACAGCATCAAACGGGCCCTGATCCAGCACTACAACCTCACCCCGGAGTCGTACCGCAGGAAGTTCAGGAGCCTGCAGCGGGGCTCAAAGGACGCCTGGACCGACCACATGCGGGCCCTGCTGAGAGCTGCGGAGCACTGGACCTCGGGTCTAGAGCTCACCACCCGCCAGGAGGTCCAGGAACTGTTCATCACGGAGCAGTTCTTGTGGAACTGCCCAGAGGACCTCCAGCAGTTCCTCCGTGACCGGAAACCAAAGGGGGCTTCTGCTACAGCCGCCCTGGCAGACGAGTATGCCAACAACAGGGCGCCTGAGCCGAAGAAGCCTGCCAGCAGCACCTGGAGAGGGGGTAAGCCCAATCCTGCCCCGGCCCCATATCCAGCCCCCAGACTGCAAGGGGTGTACCCCCCTGCTGCCCTCTCCAGGCCAGGTACAGAACCCAGATGTTGTCATCATTGCAACCAGCCAGGACACTTTAAGGCTGTGTGTCCCCAGCGCCATAAGGCCACATCCCTGTGCCAGAAACCGTCCACTGTTTTGTGTATGGGAGGGGGTGGTGGGAAGTCCCTGGACAATTACCAACCCGTCACCATCGGCCGCTCAGCGGTCATGGGACTGCGGGACACAGGCGCTGAACGAACCCTGGTACGTCCTGATGTGGTGTCCCCTCAAGACTTGGTGCCTGGGAAAACCCTTTCCGTCTCCGGAATTGGAGGCTTTGAACCGGCACTGCCCGTCGCCAAGGTGTATTTGGACTGGGGCGCCGGGAGGGGATGCGGGAGGTGGGAGTAACGCCAAATATTCCTGCCAATGTGTTGCTTGGGACCGATTTGGGGCGGCTAGTGTCCCAGTATGTGGCCACTGAACCCCCAAGTTCGGCTCCCCAAGAATGTCATGACTCTACTGTGAATGCTAATATTAATGTATTGAATGTGCCTCCAACAGTGGAGGAGGGAGTGAAACCTGATGGTATACCATGCACTGACACTACACACACAGGGCTCACATTTAGGACAGGTGAGGAGGCTGCAGGGGAGAGCTCAGAGGTGGAGGGAGGGGCTGCTATGGGCAGTATAAGGCCCCTAAGTGAATCCAGCCTGCTGAGTCTAGGGCCTCTGCAGAAGGAGGAACAGGCCATGGGGGGAGGGGCGTCCCGGGAGAGGAGCCACCAGGTAGGACCCCAGGGCAGGAGTTCCCCACATCCGGGATGTCAGGAGGTCAGGGAAGTCTGCCTGACCCGGCGACTTGGTCAGGGGACGAGGGGAAGCAGGCGCTACCCGTGGTCTCAGCAGTCGTGGCCGCAGTTACCAAGAGTGGGAGCGCCGAAGCCCAAGGAGCCTCACGGAGGTCCGATGGTTTCCCCCTCTCCGACCAAGTGGCTGCCGAGTCAGACAGCGGCCAGGAGATAGATCCCGGGGAACTGACAGAGGATGCGGCAGTTTCATCAATTCTTGCCACATCAAGTCAGGGATTTCAGGCAGTGTTGGAAGCTGACGCTAGCCTGAAAACTCTCAAGGAGCAGGCGGCACAGCCTCCCCTGGAGTCCGACCGCGAGCGAGTGGTCTGGGACCAGGGACGGCTGTACCGGGTAACGGTCCAGCAGGGTTCACCGGAGGCGTAGCCCAGGTACCGACAGTTAGTGGTACCCTATCCGTTCAGGGCGAAATTGTTGCGGATCGCACACGAGATTCCCATGGCCGGACACCTAGGGATCGCTAAAACCAGGACCAGGACCAGGCTAGCTCAGCATTTCTACTGGCCTGGAATGAGGACCGAGGTGATAGCCTACAGCCGTTCGTGTGACACCTGTCAGAGGGTGGGGAAGGCGGGGCGGCGTCCCAAAGCCCCACTGGTAACTCTGCCTATCATCTAAGAGCCTTTCTTGAGGGTGGCTGTGGATCTCATTTGACCTCTGTCCACTCCCAGCCGCTCCGGGAAATGCTTCATACTAACGGTAGTGGACTATGCCACCTGGTATCTGGAGGCGGTAGCTTTGTCGTCCATTCGGGCCGACAAAGTGGCCACTGCCTTACTGGAGATTTTCTCCAGAGTGGGGTTTCCCCAGGAAATGCTCACCGACCGAGGGACCCAGTTCATGTCGCAGCTGATGGAGTCTCTCTGTAAGCAGGTACAGTTGCAACATCTGGTAGCCAGCCCATATCACCACAGACCAATGGCCTGTGTGAGCAGTTCAATGGCACCTTAAAGCAGATGCTGAAGATGTTGGTCGATTCCCATGGGAGAGACTGGGAGCAGTATCTCCCACACCTGCTGTTTGCCTACCGGGAGGTCCCACAGGCCTCAATGGGGTTCTCCCCCTTTGAGCTCCTGTACGGGCGACGTGTACGGGGGCCCCTTGCTCTGGTAAAGGAAGCATGGGAAGGGGATTTAGCCACCCCTGGAGTGTCGGTCATTGAGTATGTCATGCGCTTCGGGGACAGAATGATGGCCTTGACACAGCTGGTGCATGACAATATGGCCCAAGCCCTGACTGACCAGAAGCGGTGGTACGACCACAATGCTTGTGAGCGGACCTACCAGGTGGGTCAAAAGGTGTGGGTACTGGTCCCTGTACCTCAAAAGAAGCTTCAGGCGGTCTGTGAGGGTCCATACCTCGTGCACGAGCAGCTCAACGCCGTCACCTATCTGGTCACCCTGGACCACACCTGTGGAAGGAGGAAGGCCTTCCACGTCAACATGATGAAGGCCCATCATGAGCGGGAGGCTTGTGCCCACCCAGTGTGCAACCTTCCCGGGGAAGGAGAGGCAGAAACCCTCCTGGATCTGCTCACCCAAGCCAAGGCGGGTGGATCCATCGAGGATGTGGGGGTTGGCCACCAGCTCACGGAGGATCAACGTTCCCAGCTGGGGGTCACCTACACCCCTTTCGGGAGCTGTTCAGCAGCCTGCCCGGAAGGACTGAGACAGCAGTCCATGAAGTGGACACCGGCAATCACCTCCCCCCGATCGGTGTTCAGCATATCGGGTCTCCCTTGAGGTGCAGCAGCAAATGTGCAAAGAGATAGATGAGATGCTGAAGCTGGGGGTGATCCAAGCATCCAACAGCGCGTGGGCTTCGCCTGTAGTCCTCGTCCCTAAAAAGGACCGAACTACGTGGTTCTGCGTGGACTACCGGGGGCTCAACGCTGTGACGGTCACCGATGCGTACTCAATGCCGCGCATCGATGACCTGCTCGACCAGCTGGCCGGGGTCAGGTACCTGACCATCATGGATCTGAGCAGGGGGTATTGGCAGATTCCCCTGACCCCTGGGGCATGGGAACGCTCTGCCTTTATCACCCCATTCGGACAGTACGAGTCCACAGTGATGCCCTTCGGCATGAAGAATGCCCCTGCCACTTTTCAGCGGATGGTCAACACGCTGCTCGAGGGACTGGAAGGGTATGCAACCGCATACCTGGATGACATTGCCATCTTCAGTCCCACCTGGGAGGATCACTTAGAGCACCTGGCGCAGGTGCTCGGGCTGATCCAGCGAGCAGGCTTGACCATTAAGCCGGAAAAATGCCGGCTGGGTATGGGAGAGGTCCACTACCTGGACACCGGGTAGGTGGGGGAGCTCTGAAGCCAGAGCCCAGGAAGGTGGATGCCATCACATCCTGGCCCACCCCCAGGACCAAGAGGCAGGTGATGTCCTTCTTGGGGACTGCTGGGTACTATAGGTTTGTTCCACACTATAGTGCCCTGGCCACGCCCCTGACGGACCTCACCAAGAGAAGGCTGCCCGTCGCAGTCGACTGGACAGTCGCCTGCGAGACAGCTTTCCAGGCGCTTAAGACCGCCCTTTCTAGCTCTCCTGTCCTACAGGCAGCCGACTTCACGCGGCCGTTCTTAGTGCAGACCGACACCAGCGACTTCGGCCTCGATGCTGTGCTCAGTCAGGTTGACACTACGGGCCATGAACACCCTGTTTTGTACCTGAGCCGGAAGCTCCTGCCGAGGGAAGTGGCCTATTCCACGATGGAGAAGGAATGTCTGGCAATTATGTGGTCACAGTGTCGGGGCCCTGAGCAGGCGGGGGGGCCCACTCGCAGTCTGGCACCCCCCCGCCCGTTAGCGGAGGAGAGCGGTGTCAGCGCCGCCACTGGGCCCCCCCCACTTGCTCAGGGCCCCGGCATCAGCTGGCACAATACTTACCTCTCCCGTGCCTCCGCTGCCGCAGCTCCGGGCTCCAGGGGGCGCCGGCGCTTCTCTCACAGCAGGCCGCTGAATGACGCCATCATTCAGCGGCCGGCTGTGGCACAGAGCGCGCGGACGTCGGACAGGTAAGACGTGTGTGTGTATGTCTCTGTGTGTGTCTGTGTGTATGTAGTGCGGTGCTTTGTGTGTGTGTGTATAAGTATGTGAGAGAGTGCTTGTGTGCTGTCTGTGTGTGATGATGGGCAGGCATTGCTGATAATGGGGAGGCATTGATGATGATGATGGGGAGAAGATGATAATGGGCAGGCATTGCTGATAATGGGGAGGCATTGATGATGATGATGGGGAGAAGATGATAATGGGCAGGCATTGCTGATAATGGGGAGGCATTGGTGATGATGGGGAGAAGATGATGATAATGGGCAGGCATTGCTGATAATGGGGAGGCATTGATGATGATGATGGGGAGAAGATGATAATGGGCAGGCATTGCTGATAATGGGGAGGCATTGGTGATGATGGGGAGAAGATGATGATAATGGGCAGGCATTGATGATGGGGAGAAGATGATGATGGCAGGCATTGATGATGATGGGGAGGAGATGATGATGGGCAGGCATTGCTGATAATGGGGAGGCTTTGATGATGATGGGGAGAAGATGAAGATAATGGGCAGGCATTGATGATAATGGGTCAGGCATTGATGATGGGAAAGATGATGATGGCAGGCATTGATGATGATGGGGAGGAGATGATGATGATGGGCAGGCATTGATGATAATGGGGGTGGCCATGATGATGATGGGGAGGCAATGATGATAATAATGGGGAGTCTTGCCACAGCGCCTTTCCTGAGCTGTAACAGTGCAGAACGCAGTACAGCGCAGAGGAGAGCTCCATATTTGTATGGAGCATATATATGGGGACCAGTATCCTGTATGGAGCATTATATGGGGACCAGTATCCTGTATGAGCATATATATTGGGTCCAGTATCCTGTATGGAGCATTATATGGGTCCAGTATTCTGTATGGAGCATTTATATGGGGGTGACATCTGCAATGGGGTATTATATGGGTGATGAGGGGGAGACTGTGGTGCCCATAATATTGTATAGAGGACTGTACTGTCCAGTCTGTACTGAGCGCTGTGAGGATTTGGCCGTTTTTGAGCTATTTTACAATTTACAATAGATATCACTCATGTAATGTAAGAAGAGAAGTATTTGGCATTGTACTGTACCCATATTTCTCTGCTGTATCTGTGCATCATGAATCGTGGTCTGTGTTAAAGGGGCCACTGAGGCTCTTTCGCCCGGGGCCCATAAAAACCTGGAGCGGCCCAGCCTGCAGCGTCTGCATCATACTTGTACGGATGCCAATTCACAGTGAAACAGACCACAACCCCCTCAGCTGGTTACAACACGGTCTCTGGGACAAATTTTGAGGTTGCTACGCTGGAGCCTCGCTCTCCACAGTACCACTTCACCATTCGCCACAAAAGAGGCAGGGACCATGGTAACGCTGATGGGTTGTCCCGGCAAGGAGAGGGTGTGGAAGGCGCATGGAGGAACACAGGAATGTGATACCCCCTAGCGCCCTCTAAAGCAGGGAGGTGTGGAGGAAGGAACAGCCACCATCTTGGATATGGCCTGTTCCAGCCGCCATTTTGTCTGAATTCACAGATTCCAGCATCTAACTGCTGTTAATTCCCCATGGCTTGTGGCATATTAAATACAATGAAGTTTAGTCTCCACTGTGAATGAAAAGGTCTTTTAGTATGCTGAGTAGATTCGGCTCAAGACAGGATTTACTGCTCAATGTGAATAGCCAAGCCTATTAGTATGCGAAGTAGCCAGGCCAAAACAGTACTTCAAAGCTGGTGGCTTCAATTAGATTAACCCCCAC
>JARQOD010011242.1:0-24176 GCA_033576555.1 Oophaga sylvatica
TATAACAATACATTGGTTGCAAACACTTAAGAAGTCAAAAAGGGGGGCCTTTCACACCTCGAACATTTGTGCAGTGTTCACTGCACTCTGCGGAATAACCACACTTGGGCCTTATAACTTTTCAGACTTTTCTTTATCAATCCCCAAATGAAGAAGGCGGGAGTAAGGCACGTGGTCGTGGAGTTTCTTCAGGAGGGACGTGGGGATTCTGTGGCTGCTGCGGCCCCGTGACACAGCATCCACCAGTTTTTCCCCGGGCCGTGACGTTCCTTTTTGCGCACTTTTTGTAGGACTCGGAACCCCCCTGCGCGGGAAGAAAAAATTTGAAGGCGTTGTTGTTTGGATCTCAGCCAATGCATCGACTTCAATTGCTTCCACCCTCCTTCAGACCACAGCACTGTTGGGCAACCATCTGTCTCTTCACCGCCTGCAAATTCCCAGGCAGTCAGAGAGTTCTGTACAGGAGCCAGCTGAGTGTCTGCTTCTGTTCTCAGAATCTATTGGCTGCAAACAGGGGCCCAGCCAAGCAGCATTCTGTAATGTGAAGAAGAGGGATTATGCAGTGATGCGCAACAGCTGTGCTCTCTGAATCTGAAGAGGCGGGTGAGACAGTGCCGATGGTCAGCACACCGCAGAACGCATCTGATGATGATGATGAGACCCAGGTGCCAGTTTCTGTTGAGCATGGTGCTGGCCAACCACCCAACAGCAGGTGTTGGAAGGGTAGTGGAGATGATGAGGTCCAATACCCAACATGGCATGAAAGAACAGGAAGGTGGTGGGAGCAGCTCAAGGAATAATAATAATATTTATTTATATAGCGCCATCATATTCCGCAGCGCTTTTACAGTTTAGCAGTTTCAGAACACAAGTCATAAGTAACAACGTTAACAATCAATAATTTAAGCTAAATAAGTCGCCCCTGCTCGTGACAGCTTACAATGTACAATGAGATGGGGAGATACAAAGTATAGGTGTTTATATACAATGGTGCATTTACAATGATGTTCCAGCCATCTTAAGGGACTGAGGGATGGAGATAGGAATGGGCTAGAGACACCACACACACTTACACAGAATACATAGAATGACTTTGATTAGTGAATGTGATAGGCCGCTCTGAACAAATGTGTTTTGAGGGAGCGCTGAAACCCATGCAAATTGTGGATAGTCCTAATTTCTTGGGGTACAGCATTCCAGAGGATTGGCGTAGAGCAGGAGAAGTCTTGGAGTTCGGGAGTGGGAGGTACGTATTAGTGCAAGAGGTTAGTCGAAAGTCGTTTTGCAGAGCGCAGCAGTCGTTAGGCCGATAGATAGAAATGAGGGAGGAGAATGTGGAGGGGTGCTGCACTGGGAGAGCTTTGTGGGTGAGAACCAGTACTTTGGTTGAAAGCTGGGAGAGCCTAGAGAAATGGTTAGTGATATAAGGAAGATAGAGGAAGACATTGCCCCAACGGTACAAACAGGAGGGAGAGTTAGGCTGAAGACTCGGTTGCCTGTAGCCTCCAGTTTGGCACCTGTTCGGAGCAGTTGTCTTCCAAAAGTCAAAACGTGCGCTCCCAGGACTTGCACTGCGTGGTCCTTTTTTCACACACTTGCACATGATATTTGCTATGTGAAATGCAAGCTGTGTAATCAAAAATTAAAATAGCTAAAAGTGTCAGTCACCTCAATACCACAAATATGTGGAAACATGTGCGGACAAAGCACTAGTTGAGTTAAAAGACACACTGGAGATGTAGGCCAACCTACAGCACACCTACATCTTCAGGTTGTGTTGAAGCCTCTTCATCGAGCTCACAACACAGCTGGTTATGCTTCCTCACAGGATCGCCCTGGAAGACCTCGGCCACTGTTGTCCAGAGACAAACTGTTATTTCCACACACAGCAGCAAGTTCCCTGTCATCCTCACACTCCCAGGCCACAAAACAGCCAGCGGAGCACAGGCAGGGATAAAAGACGGCCATACTCCGCAAAAACCCTGCACGAGCACAGGCTCTGAATGCTGGCATTGCAAAACTCCTGTCCCTTGAAATGCTGTGATTCAGGCTGGTGGAGACAGACAGTTTCCGTAACTGAATATCATTGTCAATCCCACAATACAATGTGCCAAGCCGATTTCATTTTCAGCAGGCAAGCCGTCCCTGGTCTGCAAAAGCATGTTGAGGGAAAAATTAAACATGCCTACTAAAGCCCTCAGTACAAGGTCCACCTGACCACCGATGCTTTGGACCAGTACCCATTGTTATGATCTGCTACAACCAGTAAGGAAAGAAGGAATTCTTCCCTACAATACAACTAAGCTGAATCCCTACGATGTAACGGGGAACCTGATCCTGCGACCAGACCCGCTAAAGTCCTCATCAGTGTGAACGAAGACCTATAGTTGCGAGGGTAATCCCTACAAGATCTAGGGACTGGGGGAAAAGGTGGACACCTCCTAGTCCTAACATAAATTGTAGCATGGATAATTAAACAGAAAAAAAATACTTTGTGATCCTAACATCAACAAAACTCACAGATTAAGGCACCTAAGCACCCGGCTAGCTTAACAGTAGATAATACAATGAGTCAAGCAAAGCCAGAAGGGCAGAGCCAGACTAAATAGGGAAAAAAGGTCATGTGACCAGCAAACTGAAACAAAACCTAACAAGAGGGTTCTAACACCCATGGCCAGGGACAATACCTTTCCCTCACTGCCCATTGGGGTCAATGTTGTGCAGCCGGGTACTGATCTTGCGAGTGCGCTGTACGTGTTCTGCCAACTCCAAGGATTGCAGGAATCAAGTCTGTACACATTGATTCCTCCTCCTATTCCAGTTCCTCAGAATCATCGCTGCAGGAGCCGTCACGGTCTAACCTCCACATGGACCCATGAACGTTTACCTGTTGCGACCGATATGAGCACAGCCGTGTCCAAATGTCAACAGGCCATCCCGAAATTAATTTCCATGGGAATCTTAGCCACACAGCGCAGGAGCTCTGTAATGCCATAAAGCAGGAGAGCGACGTGTGGTTTTTGGAAGAATCTACAGGCAGGCTTGGTATGTGTGACAATGCCGAAATCTGGTGTCAGCTCTGGGCCTTGGCAACCTCACTCACATACCATGTCTGTCATATGTGTCAACTTGGTCGTGCAGAGTTTTTTGAGGGACTATCCGGATCTTGATGCACTGCTGCACAAGGTCCGCCTAGAGTGCGCTCACATTGCGACGTTCCAGCATGGCCAGATCGCGATTGCAGCTCTGCAACGCAGATTTCACCTTCATGAACATCGCATTATATGTGACGTACCCACCAGGTGGAATTCCTCGTTACATATGTTGGAGCGGTTGTGTGAGCAGCAGCCAACATAATGGAGTATCAGCTGCATCAGGCGCAGTCAACTCGCAATTTGCGGCGTTCACACTTCACCACTACTGAGTGGGCCTCTATAATAAGAATAATAATATTAATTATTATATAGCGCCATAAATTTCCGCAGTGCTTTACAGTTTAACAGTTTTCAAAACACGAGTCATAAGTAACAACGTTAACAATACAATAATTAAAGCAAAATCAGCCGCCCCTGCTGGTGAAAGCTTACAATCTACAATGAGGTGTGGGAGATACAAAGTACAGGTGTTTATATACAATGGTGTTTTTACAATGATGGTCCAGCCATTTTAAGGAAGTGAGGGATGCATGGAGATAGTGAAATGGGCTACACACACAGAATACACATAGAATGACTTTGATTAGTGAATGTGATAGGCCACTGTGAAACAAATGTGTTTTGAGGGAGCGCCTGAAACCATCCAAATTGCGGATAGTCCTAATTTCTTGGGGTAGAGCATTCCAGAGGATTGGCGCAGCGCGGGTGAAGTCTTGGAGTTGGGAGTGGGAGGTACGGATTAGTGCAGAGGTTAGTCGAAGGTCGTTTGCAGAGTGCAGCAGTCGGTTAGGCCGATAAATATAAATAAGGGAGGATGAGGGGGGTGCTGCGCTGTGGAGAGCTATGTTGGTGAGAACCAGTAATTAGAATTGGATCCTATAATGAATGGGCAGCCACTGCCAGTGTAATGAGTGGCGAATAACTCTATGAAGGATATCTGCCACGTTTTGCGTGCGTTTGATGAGTCAACGCGGATGGCGAGTGCAGATGATGCACTAGTCAGCCTGACTGTCCCCCTTATCTGCCTGCTTCAAAAAACACTGCAAGCACTAAGGCATGAGGTTTTGGAAGAGGTGGAGGATGAGGAGTCACAAATTCCATCACCTTCTGGACAGTCAGCGCAACGTGGTTCCTCACAAAGGGCTGGAGGACTTTCAAAGTACCATGCTGTATCAACAATTGAACCTCCAGAGTCGCTGTCTATATTTTCATAACCATTACAAACTTTTAATGTATTTACAAAGCACATAATGTACATTTTTTGTCTATCCTTTTGTAATGCTATTGTGTTTCCATAAACTGATGTTACAGAATTATGATACAAAGTTTTTAAATTTTGACTTTTAAATTTTGTAAATTTATATGTATTTGAAGGACTTTGTGAGGAGGATGAGGAGGAGTCAATGGAGGAGGAAGACATCGCTCCAGAGGGAGGTAGACAATGCTCTAGTCAGTATGTAGACCAAGGGTGGGGTGATGCACAGCAGGCGGAGATGACGCCTCTTGCAGGGGACAACGTTTCTTGGCCAGTTGGGAGTCTGCAGCACATGGTTGATTTCATGCTGCAGTGGCTGAGAAACGACCGCCGCATCGAACACATTCACACCACGTCTGATTATTGGGTGTACACCCTCCTAGACCCTCGCTACCTGGACAACTTACAAAGCCTCATCACACCGTTGAACCGGGAGCGTAAAATGCGGAAGTACCAAGACACACTGGTGCAATCCATAATGTTCTCCATTCCAGCCGAGAGCACTGCTGCTGCTACTGATTTACAAAGCAGCTCTGTGCGTCGAGGCAGTGGAGACAGCTCTGCAACAAGAGGGAGCACAAGCAGCGCCTCTGCACAGGGCAAGAACAGTATGTTCCAAATGTGTCGAAGTTTTGTGGCAGCGCCACCAATGTCTACACCATCCGAGACGGCTCCAGTCAGCAGGAGGCAACATTTCCGTAAGATGGTGACAGACTACATGTCTTGCCCTCTTCAGTGTACTCCCAGATGGCTCTTCCCCATTCAAGTTTTGTGTCTCTAAGCTGGATACATGGCCAGAGCTTAGCCAGTATGCATTGGAGGTGCTGGCTTGATCTGCTGGCAGTGTATTATCGGAGCGCGTCTTTACTGCTGCAGGTGGTGTACTAACAGACCGTTGCATGCGACTATCCTACGATAATGTAGAACGGCTTACTTTTCTGAAAATGAACTAGGCATGGATCTCGCCTGAATTTGCCTGTCCGGTTTCAGATTAACTAACTGGTTGGCAACGTTTTCCATGTCTCCTGTTATGTTCATCTTTCTACCACCTGAGCTATACTCCCTGGGCTACAACACTGCCAGTTGCTGCTCAGAAGTGTCGTGTCCACAGACCAATACACAAGCTATAGTGATAGTGGGGTTCAGTAACGCCTGCTGTTCCCCTGCTGTGTGTCCGGCAAAAATTACTGCTACCTAGCTACACATGTTTAAAAAAAACATGACATGTTAAAGTGGCTAGTGCTACACATAGATATCAGGCTACACCCTTATTTCTAAGCTGTAAACAAGTGAAACGTCAAATTTAAAACCATTCAATGATTAGTGTTGGTAACAAATCTGTAACTAAATAATTGTGACATATTATGGCAGATATCCACATGTCTAACACAAATGCTAACACAAAAGCATACTTATGCTATAGGGTACTGATGGTGAACCTTCTCACTCCATAACTTTGACCAATCCAACTCACATCATGCCTCAAATGCTGCAATGTTGGAAGTGCATAATGTGGGTTGAACTTTGACAACAGCTGCAGTGCGAAGGTTATCCTTCTGTGTTCTTGGCTTTTAAATAAAAGCATACAAGTAAATATAATAATACATTGTTGATTAAGGGACATGATGTACACTTGTAATATTGTGCAAACAATGGATGTAGGACTATTCCTCTTCAACATTACTTATATTTGTGTCATTTGAAAAAATACATATTTTAGTTAAAAATTAAAAACCCATGTTCAGTAGCTGTGAAAGGCCCGTTTGTGTACTTCTATATTGTTTGCAACCAATGTATTGTATACGGGTGGAAGCGCGTCACACTAATAGATTAGATTTATTTTAAATGGAATGTAGCAGAACCAATTGGAGATAAATGAAAAGGATGAGCCACTGAGACACGCTCAGCAGAGTACAAGCAGCAGTGCTTGAACATGTAACTGGAGCGTGATCTGCACTCAAAAAAGTAAAAAACACAGACTGAAGTGAACACTGAAACACAACTGTCCACAATCTGTGAAAAGCTCCTTTCTGTACTTCTATAGTGTTTGCAACCAATGTATTGTATACGGATGGAAGCGCGTCACACTAATAGATTAGATTTATTTTAAATGGAATGTAGCAGAACCAATTGGAGATAAATGAAAAGGATGAGCCACTGAGACACGCTCAGCAGAGTACAAGCAGCAGTGCTTGAACATGTAACTGGAGCGTGATCTGCACTCAAAAAAGTAAAAAACACAGACTGAAGTGAACACTGAAACACAACTGTCCACAATCTGTGAAAAGCTCCTTTCTGTACTTCTATAGTGTTTGCAACCAATGTATTGTATACGGATGGAAGCGCGTCACACTAATAGATTAGATTTATTTTAAATGGAATGTAGCAGAACCAATTGGAGATAAATGAAAAGGATGAGCCACTGAGACACGCTCAGCAGAGTACAAGCAGCAGTGCTTGAACATGTAACTGGAGCGTGATCTGCACTCAAAAAAGTAAAAAACACAGACTGAAGTGAACACTGAAACACAACTGTCCACAATCTGTGAAAAGCTCCTTTCTGTACTTCTATAGTGTTTGCAACCAATGTATTGTATACGGATGGAAGCACGTCACACTAATAGATTTGATTTTTTTCTAATATAATGGAGCTGCACCAATTCCACTAAATAAAATAAAAAAAAAAAAAAAAAAAAAAAAGGGACACGTGCAGATGCCTACAAACAGCGGTGGATGCAGAGCAAACTGCAGCGTCACCTGCACTGTCTCACACACACCTTGCACAGAGCTGTTAAAACAACACTGGCAAAATGAAGCTTTACACAGCGGTTGGTAAACTAGCCTGCCTCAAGCACAGTAGTACACAAAATCGCAATATCTAACTGT
This sequence comes from Oophaga sylvatica, assembly GCA_033576555.1. Lineage (NCBI taxonomy): Eukaryota > Metazoa > Chordata > Amphibia > Anura > Dendrobatidae > Oophaga > Oophaga sylvatica. The sequence continues at coordinate 7,297 of JARQOD010011242.1, forward strand.
CCCTCAGAGTGAGCAGAGTAGCGTTCTGTCCCTAACTGAGTTCACAGCACAGTGACGCTAAAATGGCTGCGGCGCCTTTTATAGTGCATTCTGACATCATTTCAGCAGCCAATCACAGCCATGCCATTAGTTAAGATGACCGCAGCATCACAGGATGTGCCCACACTTCGTAGGATTCCTCATTGGCTGACTAAAATCACATTGCCTCTCAAAGAATTATGGGAACTTCCGATTCCGGTATACGATATGGAAAAAGTATCGGAATTAAGTATCGGAATTCCGATAACGCGAATATCGGCCGATACCCGATACTTGCGGTATCGGAATGCTCAACACTAGTGGCCATCATTACTTTAAGAAATGAAGGTCAGTCAGTCCGAAAAATTGGGAAAACTTTGAAAGTGTCCCCAAGTGCAGTTGCAAAAACCATCAAGCGCTACAAAGAAACTGACTCACATGAGGACCACCCCAGGAAAGGAAAACCAAGAGTCACCTCTGCTTCTGAGGATAAGTTTATCCGAGTCACCAGCCTCAGAAATCGCAGGTTAACAGCAGCTCAGATTAGAGACCAGGTCAATGCCACACAGAGTTCTAGCAGCAGACACATCTCTACAACAACTGTTAAGAGGAGACTTTGTGCAGCAGGCCTTCAAGGTACAATAGCTGCTAGTAGTGTTGAGCGATACTTTCCGATATCCAAAAATATCGGATCGGAACGGTATCGCCGATATCACTAAAATATCGGCGATACCCGATACCGGAAGTCCCATGTAAGTCTATGGGAACAAAATATCGCAACTAAAAAAACAATTTCTTTCCTTGTAAACACAAAATATACACACATAGAATACATATATATATATATATATATATATATATATACATGTCATTGTGACATATATATATACATATATTTATAGTTTATTCACTTCTACATAGTAAAATAGCCTCTGATTCAATTGCCGGGTAAAGCCGGCATTTGTGAAAAGACAGAAGCACCCGAGGGTCCAGTCGCCACAGAGATGTTGCATCGCACCCAGCGGTGTGACAACTTACTCTCAGGTAAGGAGGAAACACTCCATTGACTCCAACCACTGCATTCAACAGTACACTATGCCAGCTGAGTGTAGGCGGACCCAATGGGATGGTCTAGCTCAGGCTGGTTAGAACAGGGTGTAGCTAGTTGGATGGGAGGGGTTGAGGCAGCCTTATGCTGCATGTCTTTGTAGTAAGAATTGTTTCCTTTCCTGATTTCTTACTACGTCGCATACTCCACTCTGCTACATCACTCTGCACCATTGCTCTATCTCACATCTATCTGCCCTGGAAGGATACCGTCTTACCTGTAGAAGACTTATCACCTAGCTGCACTACACCATCCCTGCCAGAGGACCTGCACAGCAGCGCTGTTCACCCTGATCAGGTACTACAGGTGGCGTCACGACAAACTACACAAACATTCTATCATCCCCTGGAAATATCCCACATTCCAGTGAGCGACCAGGGCACGGACATAGCTGTGCTACCCGTCACATCCCCCATAGAAGTCGACGGGCTTGGTGCCGAGTACCCCCAAAACCTGTGGCTCTGTGCGACTCAACTTTGGCGTCACGAACAGGATTCAGAAGCTCTCTATAAGCGAGTCCTGTGTGCCTTAATTGAACTGTTTTTTTGCTTGAGAATTGCAAAAATCATCATAGACTGTATTTGCCATTTTTTCCGTCATATCTGCGCCACGAGGCACAGGTGAAGAATAAGGGCGTGCTCTCGTGGGCGTACACTCACTCCGTGGCGCGAAAACGATGTCCGCCCACTCTAAATGTTACTGCAATGTAAGATCGTGCCCCACAGCTCTGGAGTTCCGCCTCCTCATCCTCCTCAGTGGGCGGAAACGAACGCGAAGGTCCCGCCCTCCCTACAAAAGATGGCGCCTCTCCTGATGCTAATGACACATGTGACTTGGCAGAGATGGCGAATGGACGTGAGCAGAAGTGGGAAGGGATGGAGGAGTCAGAGCTCTCCCCCCACGGAAGCGACCCGATCGCCACGGAGCCACCGTTTGGCACCCGGCCTGGAAACCGTCCTACGCTGGAAGAAGCGGAGGATACCCTGAGAGACCTGGCCCGGCACCGGGAGGAGGTCGACAGGATGGAAGCGAGCTGGCGGGCCCTAAAACTACAGTTGGAGCTGCGCCAATCCCTCTTACCCCCTGAAGTGTCTGTACCGGAAGGTGAGGCACCCGTTCCAGTAGAGGAGGCCGTGCGGGCATCCCAGCCCTTGCAATCTGAACCGGTTGCCAGTATCTCAGTGGAGGCACCCGTTACAGTACAGGAGGCCGTGTGGGCATCCCAGCCCTTGCAATCTGAACCGGTTGCCAGTATCTCAGTGGAGGCACCCGTTCCAGTACAGGAGGCCGTGCGGGCATCCCAGCCCTTGCAATCTGAACCGGTTGCCAGTATCTCAGTGGAGGCACCCGTTCCAGTAGAGGAGGCCGTGCGGGCATCCCAGCCCTTGCAATCTGAACCGGTTGCCAGTATCACAGTGGAGGCACCCGTTCCTGCAGAAAACGCCGCACCAGCACCCCAGATCCCGCTGTCTGCCCCCGTCGCTGAAGCAGAAGAAGCGACACCCGTCCTCATGGAGGAGGCCGCGCAGGCACCAGAGCTCTACCTGCCTGTACCGGAGCCCCGACCGTCATCTGTTCCAGAGCCGGCTGCTTCCGCCACAGGTGAGCGCCGCCAGGACTGGCGGGCGCCAGGAGAGCTGCCGCAAACCAGACATCGTAAGCTGGCGTTTGATGGTGGAGACATGGAGCTGCTGGTGGAGGAGAATTACAACCGGCGTCAGGAGGAAGAGTGGAGACGTCGGGAGCGGGAAGCAGCGAGAATCCCAAAAGCTTCGGCAACGTCACCTGGACAAGGACCTGGCAGAGAAGGCACGTATGAGAAAGGATAAAAGTACGCTGAGGGAGCCGCGGCGTAAGGGTGCAGTACGGAACTTTAAGTTAAAAGGTGGTTGGGGCTTCATCCAGGAGCCTGGACTTTATTTAGAAGTCTTTGTAACCCGGCGGGACGTGGTGGCTCATCTCCCAGAAGGACACCCGGGGAGGGACCTGTTGGCAGGAGACTTGGTGACTTACACCCGACACTGGGGTTACAATGGATGGTATGCCCTAAATGTTACCAGGTGCGACCCCTACTCCCCAGAGTGTCAGGAAACTGACAGACCCTCCGAGCCTTCAGCCTCCCCCAACCAGGCCTCTGCACAAGTGCCCACCCCACGCCTTAAATCTCCCCAGCCTCCCGCAGTGGTCTCCTCAGCAGCCCCAGCTATGGACATGATAATGATAGCTGGCCCCGTACCCGGCACCTGTTAGGCCCCCTGGGGTTCGTTCAGTCCGGGACATAGGGTTCCAGACCTGGAGGGAGACGAAAGAGGTGGCCATACAGACCCAGATAGCGGGTCACGACGTAACTGTACAGGCCACACGACGTCATCAGGTCTGGGTGGACCCTCCTGTCACGGATGTTTGGCAAGCTCCAGAAGAGTACCAGGTGGTACCTGGAAGAGGCCAGCCAAAGAAGTCTAAATAACCCGGACAGGGTCTCTGTATGTAAATAGTTAAATTATTGATGTACCCGGACGGGTGAATGTTCATAAAAATAAGTTTCTTGTTGCCTTAATATACCCAGGTTTGTTAATGGTTTGATGTACCCGGACGGGTGAATGTTCAGAAGAACAAGTTTATTGTTGCCTTAATATACCCAGGTTGGGTAATGGTGTTTCAATGTAATCAAAATGTTGAACTTTGAAGCCATGAACTGTACTGGCTCACAAACTTTTCTGTAAATAGTTGGCACTTCGGTGCTCCATCTTGGTTTTACAAAAAACTTAACTGTGCACTATTTTCAACTACCTCAGAAACTAAAAACCCGTTTGGTGTGGCCGAAAGTGAGGTCTGCTCAAGGAAAGTCTTGCAGCCCACCCAAGACCACCGTTGGAGGTTTGGAGCGGGTCCTCCACAAGCACAAGTAAAGGACACTGTGAAGTTACCCCGGTGGGGGTAGTCCTAAGAAGTCTCAACGAACTTCGGCAGTAATGCTATTTGCACTTTTGTAATGTTATTATTAAAAATTTTATTATGCAACGTTTAACTTGAAGTGTTTCCTGCTTTCTTACTACGTCGCATAGTCCACTCTGCTACATCACTCTGCACCATTGCTCTATCTCACATCTATCTGCCCTGGAAGGATAGCGTGTTACCTGTAGAAGACTTATCACCTACCTGCACTACACCATCCCTTCCAGAGGACCTGCACAGCAGAGCTGGACACCCTGACCAGGTACTACAGGTGGCGTCACGACAAACTACACGAACATTCTATCATCCTCTGGAAATATCCCACATTCCAGTGATCGCCCAGGTCACGGACCGAGCTGTGCTACTCGTGACATCCCCCAAAGAAGTCGACGTGATCGGTGCCGAGTACCCCCAAAACCCCTGTCTCTGTGCGACTCAACTTCCCTCACTGTGCTGGCACTTTACATTTACAATGCCTCTGGGTTTTTTTTTTGGGGGGGTGGGGAACATTCAGACTTTTGCTATGGGGCCCCATGATTTATATGTACGCCCCTGCTGCTGAGGCATGGTATTTAAGGCTGTTAAGGAGCCAACATACATGGACCTTGCCAGCAGCGTCGAACTGGAGTACCTTGGGCCCACCAGAGAAAATATATTCTTGCGGCCCAACATCATACTTCCCAACCTTTGAATAAGGGAAAGAGGGACAAAGGCTGTGGCACGCTGTGCATGCTGCAGAAAATTTTAGGCCATGCCACGTTGCACCACAGACTGTCCAGGAGTTGGTGGATGCTTTAGTCCAGGTGTGGGAGGAGATCCCTCACGAGACCATCCGTCGCGCTCATCAGGAGCATGGCCAGAAGTTGTAGGGAGGTCATACAGCATACCTCCCAAATTTGTAAGACAGGAAAGAGGATTAAAGGCTGCGGCGCGTGTTGCGCGCCGCTGAAAATTTTAGGCCACGCCCCGACAACACCCATTTCACAGGTAATCACACCCATATCCTCGCCCCAAGCGTAACCATTTAGCACTGCTGATCACACTGACTGGTAATGAGGGCACAGTGGCTGGTACTGAGGAAAAGAAAGAAAGAGCAGCGAGAGAGAAAGAACAAACAGAGAAAGAAAGAGAGGAAAGAAAGAAAAGAGAGAAAGAAAGAACAGAGAGCGAGAAGGAAAGAACAGAGAGCGAGAAAGAAAGACTAGAGAGAGAGCCATAGGCGTAGCTAGGGTTTTGGTTTAGTGGGGGCAAAACTTCTGAGTGGGCCCATCATCAGAGAACCTCAGCAAATGACCGCGCTGTTGGCCAAAATAATCTATATATAAAAAGACCAATATTGATATTAACGCCATATGGTCTGTGTTAAATAATACCAGTCCTACAGAACATATAGATTACAGCACAGGTACAGATAATGACTTACCGCTGATGTTCTTTCTAATGGAATTGTTCACTTTTCATGTCTTTTCCATCTGGCCCACACCGACATGACGACTTCTCCAGCCAGGACTCGACTGCACCACCATTAAAAAAAAAATAAAAAAAATACTCACCTCCCGGCTCCTGTGCTGCTCACTGTTCTCCCTCTCAGCGTCTGACAGCGGGCGCCGGCAGGTGATGTTATTGCGCCCGCTGTCATACGCTGAGAGGGGGATTATGGGAGAGAAGGAGCGCTCGCTCCTGCTCTCTCTATGCGGTCAGCTTTATCGGCTGGATGCCGTAACAGCTGACCCTCCGATGACGGGTGGGGGGCCCACTGCTGGCACCGGGCCCCCCCAACGCCTGTTCAGGCCCATAGCTTCCGGGCGGCAGAGCAGGGAGAGCGATTCTCCCTGCTCTGCCGCAGAATGTAACTGTATCGTAGCTCCGGGTGGGCCCCCTCAGAGCGCGGGCCCCGGGCCACTGCCCCCTCTGCCCCGCGACCTATCCTTTCAAATCAGGGCCCACCACGCAGGAGCTGGGGCCCACCGTAGGTTTCTCCGGTGTACCGGTGCCTCAGTCCGACCCTGCTTGCCAGCCTGATAATACCAGGCCACAGCAGTCTGCTTATCTTTGCTGGTTAACAAAAATAGGGGATCCCCTCGAAAAAAAATTGGCGTGGGGTCCACCCTATTTTTGTTAACCAGCCAGATGAAGCAGACTGCTGAGGCCTGGTTTTTCAGGCTGGTAATGAGCCAATATCCATGGACCTTGCCAGCCTGATAATACCAGGCCACAGCAGTCTGCTTAGCTTGGCTGGTTAACAAAAATAGGGGATCCCCTCGAAAAAAAAAACGGCGTAGGGGTCCCCCTATTTTTGTTAGCCAGCCAAGTAAAATGCAGACTGCTGCGGCCTGGTATTAAAAGACTGTCAAGGCCCATGGATTTTGGCCCTCAACAGCCTGATAATACCAGGCTACAGCAGCCCCACATTTGGCGCATCAAAAGATGTGCCAATTGTGGCACTTTACCCGGCTCTTCCCACTGCCCTGTAGCGGTGGCAAGTGGGGTAATAAGGGTTAATGTCACCGTTGATTGTACGGTGACAATAAGCCCGGTTAATAATGGAGAGGTGTCAATAAGACACCGATCCATTATTAATCCCAAAGTTTTTAAATGTATAAAAAAAAAGACACAGCAAGAAAAAAGTATTTTAATGAAATAAAAGAGACAACACAGTTTTCATTTCTTTTATTATACTCTCATCCTGTGACGCCATCGATCTCCTGTAAAAAAGGAAAAAAACAAACCAACAGTATACCACCTGTCCGACGCAGTCCATAGTAACGACTGTCCCACGACGATCCAGCTCTGCTACATCGGAATGACAGGCAGAGGCTGTCATCCCGGCGCAGCACAGCTGATTACCTGCTTCCCCGGCGGTGACGTCATCGGACTGACTGCTTTACGGCCGGGATTACCCAGCAGTCACTGCAGTTATCGCGAGAAACTGCATGTGACCGCCGGGGAAAGATGATGGCGGCCATCAACCAGTCCAGGCCGTGACCAAACGGAGATCTTCTGCCAGGTAAGTGCCGCTGACTCCTGACAGACCCGACCGACGGACACTCACAGTGACAGTGACAATTCCGATTCCGGTATACGATATATGGGAAATATCGAAAGTCAATATCGAAAGTCCGATACAGCTAATATCGGCCGATACCCGATACTTGCGGTATCGTATCGCTCAACACTAGCTGCTAGGAAACCACTGCTAAGGACAGGCAACAAGCAGAAGAGATTTGTTTTGGCTAAAGAACAGAAGGAATGGACATTAGACCAGTGAAAATCTGTGCTTTGGTCTGATGAGTCCAAATTTGAGATCTTTGGTTCCAACTATCGTGTCTCTGTGTGACGCAGAAAAGGTGAACGGATGGACTCTGCATGCCTGGTTCCCACCGTGAAGCATGTAGGAGGAGGTGTGATAGTGTGGGGGTGCTTTGCTGGTGACACTGTTGGGGATTTATTCAAAATTGAAGGCATACTGAACCAGCATGGCTACCAAAGCATATTGCAGCAGCATGCTATTCCATCCGGTTTGCGTTTATTTGGACCATCATTTAGGCTGTGTAAGGGCTATTTGACCAAGAAGGAGAGTGATGGGGTGCTAAGCCAGTGACCTGGCCTCCTCAGTCACCAGACCTGAACCCAATCGAGATGGGTTGGGTGAGCTGGACTGCAGAGTGAAGGCAAAAGGGCCAACAAGTGCTAAGCATCTCTGGGAACACCTTCAAAACTGTTGGAAGACCATTTCTGGTGACTACCTCTTGAAGCTCATCAAGAGAACACCAAAAGTGTGCAAAGCAGTTATCAAAGCAAAAGGTGGCTATATAATTCCACATGTGTTAATTCATAGTTTTGATGCCTTCAGTGTGAATGTACAATTTTCATAGTCATGAAAATACAGAAAAATCTTTGAATGAGAAGGTGTGTCCAAACTTTTGGTCTGTACTGTATACTGCGAGTTCACAAGACTAGAGAATATATACACAGTTCCAGAAATGCTCCGTATGCTCAGAGGCTCAACCTTGGATGGGTCATCATAGGAGATGTCTGTCTAGGAGGAGCACACAAGCCGGCCTCAATCAACAGTGTGCTCACAGCACACTAGAAAATGGACATCTGTCTCTCTTCTGGCCATGTCACAATAGTCTGCTGGCAAAGGAATTGCCAAACAGCGCTCTCCTACAATGGCCTTTCTCAGTACCTACTAACGAAGACCAAGCCTGTGAAGGTGAACAAGACCACATGGGATGTACTGTCTTCCACAGGACAAAGGAAGACGACAAGGTAGCGATGTCCATAGAAGATAGGATGTTCCTGGACATCATGGATAGACAAATAGTCAAAGACAAATCGAACAGTTGGATCGCACCTTTACCATTTCGACCTCAGAGAAGGCGCTTACCCAACAGCAGGGTCTACAGCCGATTCATCTCCCTACAGCCGATTCAACTTAGAGTTGATGGAAGCATTTCCCTCTCAAGACGATTTCAGAAACCTAAAGGACCTAGACCTAAGCATTGACACTGTTCCCATGCAGCGGAGTCTTGGATTGCTTTGGAATCTGAAGACAGATGCCTTCACCTTTCAGATCAGTAAACACAAGAAACCCTTCATGCGCAGAGGAGTTCTATCTTTCGTGAATAGTCTATACGACCGCCTGGAATTCGTAGCTCCAGTTACTGTCCAAGGAAAAAGGATGATAAGAGACTTCACCCAAGACACATGTAATTGGAATGATCCACTGCCAGCAGAAAATATAGACCTGTGGGCACAGTGGAGGAGGTCTCTCAAGGCCTTGACCGACCTTCGTGTGAAACGACCGTATGCTCCTGTGCCATTTACAGAAGTCAAGACACAAATACTTTGTATCTTCTGTGACGCATCAGTCAAAGCGATCGCAGCAGTAGCGCACCTCAAAACCATAGACGTAAATGAACAGAGCCTCACCGGGTTTGTGATGAGCCGGACTAAACTGCCACCACTCCGCAAACACACCTCACCCAGACTGGAGCTCTGCGCTGCTGTCCTCGCAGTTGAGTTGGCCGGGCTTATCTCAGGTGTGATGAACATGGAGACCAAAAAAGCAGAGTTCTACACTGATAGCAAGGTGGTACTGGTATACATCTGCAATGAAACGCGACACTTTTATGTGTACGTCAGCAAGCCTATACTGAGATAAGAAGATCTACCTGCCCTAGTTCAGTGGCGCTATATACCTACTCACCTCAATCCTGCGGACCATGTGACTAGATCCGTTGCTTCAAGTCATCTTAAGGACACTACATAGTTCACAGGCCTTGCTTCCTTGTACTGTTCGATGCCCCACGTCGACAGACCTGAAACATTCGAACTATTGGATCCAGATGCCGACAAAGAGCTCCGTCCTCGAGTGTTTGCTCTGCATACAGGAATTTCAAGTAACTACCTGGAATCTTATCAGTTCAGCAGATTCTCAACCAGGAAGTCACTTGTTCGAGCCGTTGCTTATCTACTTCATGTGCATGCTTTTACCGCCCTCAACCTTGAAAAGAGCCATGGTTACAATACTTTGTGTTGTACAAAAAGAAACCTACAACAGAGTAATAGAGAACCTCAACAAGGGACAATTCGTTCCTGGAGACAGCGTGCTGAAGAAGCTCACTCCGATTAGGCCTCTGAGAGCATTTTCCAGTAATTCCGAAGACCTGACAGTCCTTACTCCTGCAATGCTGCTAACACAGAAAACCTGTGTCCCGAGAGCTCCACTCAAAGAATTCAACGATAAAGACCTCTACAGGCGACAGTGGAGAAGAGTGCAAAGCGTGTCCAATGTCTTTTGGGACAGATGGAGGAAGCAGTATCTCTCCACCCTGCAAACCAGGACGAAGTGGCAGAAAGACCTCCAAAACATCCAACCTTGTGAATCGCTGGTCATGTCAGAAATGCCAGGACTTTTTTTGATCGCTGGTCTCCCGCTGGCCAGAATGCATCGCTGCGTGTGACAGGCAGGAGACCAGCGATCTCCTGGTAACCAAGGTACACATCGGGTTTCCAGGCGCTGGGCTGTGCCTGGAAACCCGATGTGTACGTTGGATACCAGCGCGCTGCTTCAGAGGAGCTGGTAACCAAGGTACACATCGGGTTTCCAGGCACTGCGCAGCGCCTGGAAAACCGAAGTGTACCTTGGTTACCAGCTCCCTGCATCAGCGGGCTGGTATCCAACGTACACTGCGGGTAACTAGACGACGTTACCCGCAGTGTGGCTGTCCAGATCGCTGCCTGAGCTGCCTGTTTCGCAGCTCAGCAGCGATCATGTAGCGACACACCAGCGATCCTGATCGTTGTCGGGATCGCTGGTGTGTCGCTATGTAAGATGGGGCCCTTACTGCTATTGCTGTTATCTGCCAGAATTGACATATTATACTCTTTTCTCTTATAGTTTTTACCCTATCTCATCCACTATTGTGTTCACCAATTTCCTCCACTATATCATCTGTTATCATCTACCATTGTTGTTCACATCATCTCAATAAATATAGTCTTAAGCACCCATACAGTCTTTTACTGCGAGTGGATGAAGGGTTTAGCCGTATGCCGAAAGCCACACAGTCATACGTGGAAGAAGGCAGAACAGATACCCCTTGAGTTACTCTACTTTTTGTGTTTAGTTCCACAACTTATCAGTAACAGGAGATAAGCTGTACAATTTCTTGAAAGAAAAGATTGATGTCAGAAGTGGAATTCGAACCCACGCCTCCAGAAGAGACTTGGACCGCTCTGCCATACTGACTTCTACATCTAACTGTCGATTAACTCTTTCACCCCAGTCAACACAAGGATGTTCATCAATTGTTGTGAAAGTCAATATATCATAGTTTATTAGATGAAGATAATTTTGAGCTTAGTGACCAAGCCATCTTTGCAGAGACAATTTTTTTTCTCTAGCAAAATGCCATATTGATCGAGAATAGGCCAATCATAGGGTCTGTGAGGAGGAAGCTGATCTGCCATTTTCTTATCACATACAGTACAGACCAAAAGTTTGGACACACCTTCTCATTCAAAGATTATCTGTATTTTCATGACTATGAAAATTGTAGAATCACACTGAAGTCATCAAAACTATGAATTAACACATGTGGAATTATACATTACACTTTACAAAAAAGTGTGAAACAACCGAAAATATGTCTTATATTCTAGCTTCTTCAAAGTACCCACCTTTTGCTTTGATTACTGCTGAAAAGGTGAACGGCTGGACTCTACATGCCTGGTTCCCACCGTGAAGCATGGAGGAGGTGGAGTGATGGTGTGGGGGTGCTTTGCTGGTGACACTGTTGGGGATTTATTCAAAATTGAAGCGGTGAGCGGTCCAGCTCACCCCAAACCATCTCGATTGGGTTCAGGTCTGGTGACTGTGGAGGCCAGGTCATCTGGCGTAACACCCCAACACTCTCCTTCTTGGTAAAATAGCCCTTACACAGCCTGGAGGTGTGTTTGGGTCATTGTCCTGTTGAAAAATAAATAATGGTCCAACTAAACGCAAACCGGATGGAATAGCATGCTGCTGCAAGATGCTGTGGTAGCCATTCTGGTTCACTATGCCTTCAATTTTGAATAAATCCCCAACAGTGTCACCAGCAAAGCACCCCCACACCATCACACCACCTTCTCCATGCTTCACGTGGGAACCAGGCATGTAGAGTCCAACCGTTCACCGTTTCTGCGTGCAAAGCAGTAATCAAAGCAAAAGGTGGCTACTTTGAAGAACCTAGAATATAAGACATATTTTCAGTTGTTTCACACTTTTTTGTAAAGTGTAATGTATAATTCCACATGTGTTAATTCATAGTTTTGATGACTTCAGTCTGATTCTACAATTTTCATAGCCATGAAAATACAGAAAAATCTTTTGGTCTGTACTGTATATCAGAGAATTCATTATAAATGGGTGGTAACATAGATACCTTAGTGGTACATTCCATATCCCGATAACTTGCCTGACCGGTTACTGGTATATCCCTTGGTGAAAAGGTGATCTCATTGGTCTCCCAGTTGATGATTGGGTTCATTAAAAGGGAATCTGTCACCCCATTTTTCGTATATCAGCTGCAGCCACCGCCATCACAGGCTTATCTACAGCATTCTGTAATTCTGTAGATAAGCCTCCGATGTAACCTGAAAAATAAGAAAAATGAGTTATATTATACTCACCCGGGGGGTGGTACGGTGAGGTCCGGTCTGATGGACGAGGAAGAGGACATCATCGCTAGAAGATGGGAGGCGACGGACCCGGACCTACGACGCCCATCGGACCGGACCGCAGCGGACCGTCCCCCGGATGCGTATAATCTAACTTATTTTTCTTATCTATCAGGTTACATCGGGGGCTTATCTACAGCATTATAGAATGCTGTAGATAAGCCCCTGATGGCGGTGGCTTCAGCTGATATACGAAAAATGGAGTGACAGATTCTCTTTAAAGATAAATGTGGCGAAGAAATTAGCATAAAGGAAAACACTTCCTGATGATTGGGTTCTGTGCAAATCTCCAGAGATACCATCTCTTGATTCACCTGTTCTAAGACTTGGGGGAACCATCCACTGTTTCCATGGTTACTGGGGTGTCTCTCTGTTGAATTTGTATGTCATGTTCCTTGGCAAAGGTGAGGTCCATAAAGTTATCCCCCGCCCCAGAATCCACCATGGCTGCACAAGAGATCCATTGTCCCGACAACAAGATCTTAACGGGGAGAGAGCAATGTGTATCTTTATCCTTCCGTGTCTTGGGAGAGGCAGTCATAGATAGGGAATAGGGATGGGCGAGCACTAAAATACTCAGGTGCTTGTTGCTCGGGTCGAGCAAATTGTAATACTCAGGTGCTCGACCCGCGCAACGAGCCCAATGTAAGTCTATGGGAAAGCTAAGCAATTTTACCAGGACCCCCCAGTACTTTTAGGGTCTAAAAACATCTGAAATTGATGGAAACAAGTGCTCAAATGACATGGGAACATCATGGGGTATACCCCTGGAAGCACTTAGGCCCCATAGGAGAAGTTCTAATTGCGTCCCCCACAAATAAAAATTAATATATCATGGTCACAGAACAGCATATCTCACAGATTTGCAGCCCTTACAAAGCAATTATGCCCCTATTGTAGACCCTTAGTGTTCCCACGCATTAAAATACCCCTTACTTGGCCTCCATGAAGTATGATTCCAACAAAAGTACCCCAATCACAGTAAGATAACCTCACAGTGAATTCCTCCAGAATACACTCCCCATGCATAGTATAATGACCCTACAATACCCCCACATAGTATAATACACCCAGAGTGACCACAGCACAGTATTATTGCACTCACATGCCACCAAACACAGTATGCTGGCCCGATATATTATGCCTCACAATATAATTGCCCCCACACAGCCCTTCATCACAGTATGATGGCCCTTACTCAACCCTCCACACTGTATAATGGCACGCACACATATACATTATTCATTATATTATACTATTAACAATTAGTAATGAAATGTTGCAGTTGTCACTAGATATCAGTATCAGATGCACAAGTTATAGATTTGTAAACCACAATTGCTATTTAAGATTGTAATATTAAGTAACTTTATTATCTACGAATTGTGGAGTCCTGGAACAAAATCAATGCGAAAGAAAACGTAAACACATTCTTAATAATCGGCTCCTAATGCCGAAACCCAGGATCGAACCAGGACCTTTACATCTTCAGTCTAATGCTCTCCCAACTGAGCTATTTCGGCCGACGGCTCTTTGCTTATTTGAACACTGTAAACTGAGTTTAAAATAAGTTATGATAAATTAAAATTATATTTTTATATCAACAGTAGTTCTAAAGATTAATAATTTTCCTAGTGGTAATATAGAAAGTTATGGTGGCATATTGTAAGTGATACAACAGTGGAACAGTCAGGGTATAAATAACCACAATTTGTTACAAGACCTTTTTATTGTATTTAGCTCAGACCAAATTCTACATTTTATTGTACAGGGAAATGCCATCAAGAGGACCTGTCCCAAGGTCAGAACTGGCCAGGTTTTGCACTTATGTTATTCCCACCGCACAACTGAATTTACTGCTTTTTCTTCTAAGTTCACCATACAGGTCCTGAGATATGGACATTTTTGTTTAGTTATAATTTTCACGGACCGTGAGTCTGTGTGCAATACACGGAGACATGTCAGTGTTAGTGGGAGCGCATGGTCCGCAAAAAGTGCTGTACAGAACACACAGAGAACAGTTCACGCTGTCCTCCTTGTGAATAGACGGCCACAGGGGAAGAAGCTCTACAGTAAGCACTGTTCCCCTGCCTATGGTGCTGAAGCTGACTGTCAATCTTCTCTCCTGCTCTGCCGTCAACAGCGAGCAGGAGAGAATGAATGAAAGAAAACCCGACGTGGAGTCCCAGTTAGTTTTTTAACCAACCCGGCAAAACTATACAGGTGTGGTCTGCTATTCTCAGGCTGGTAAGGGGCCATGAATATGGGACCACCAGCATAAAGACAGCAGCACGCAGCTGCCTAGAAAAAGGGCATTTATTAGATGTGCCTATTGTGTAGCTTTGTCGGGTTCTTCCCACTTGGCCTGTAGTGGTGGCAAGTGGGATTAATAAGGGGTTAATATCACCTTTCTATTGTAAGGTGACATGAAGCCCGGATTAGTAATGAAGAGGTGTCAATAAGATACCTTTTCATTACTAACCCTAGGGTTATTCAAGAGTTAAATAAACACACACAATAAGAAGAAAGTATTTTAATGAAAGAATACACTACACAGTTTTAAAAATTTTATTATACTCCTAATCCTTAGACAATCCCTCGATCTCCTGGATAAAAGTTAAAAAAATAAACCAACAATATACCCATACCTGTCCCGCGTACAGTCAAGTTCTACGGCGCAATCCATCTCGGGGGTTAATGTTGTGAATGGACTTGAAATGAGTTCTGAGCAGAGGCTCCCTCTGGTGGTACAAGCGGTGCTAGTGAAGATTGTGAGGACTGGGAATCAGGTGTTACTGACTGGTCTTATATAAGGGAGTCATTTTCCCATCAGGGTTGCCGGTGATCAATTGTTCTGGTCTGAATCCTTCTTTCCAGTTTCCCTTGTAGCCTGCTGTGTCGTGTCTGCATCTACTGCTAACAGATAAGACAATTTCTTCTTTTGTGTTTTTGCTGTATTTTTGCATTTTGTCCTGCACTTCTGTGGGGGCCTTCAGGTCCCCTCCGGGGCTTTTGCCCTCTCTGTTTATTCAGCCACTGAGTTTTGTACTTTTGCTTTTTTCCAGTTTTTTCAGTGGCTGCTGTTTTGTTTTTGTTACACCAGAAAAACTAATTTAGGTGGTAGAGTCGTGTAAACTCAGGTGATTTTGAAATTAGTAGAGTTGGTGCTTTTCAGGGTTTTCGGGGATTGCAGTAAGTACCCTTCTTTCCTTTTCTATTTAGATAGTTTGGGCCCCAGCGTTTGCTCATACTATTTTCTTTCTGTGTCAGTATTTCCTCTTTTCTAACCGCCATTACATGTTTGGGCTTTCTATGTTCTTTGGGGATCTGCTCCGGGGCAGATAGCTTTCCTCTTTCTATCTTTAGGTGTAGTTATTTCTCAGGCTGTGACGAGGCGTCTAGACCAACGTAGGGAAAGCTCCAAAGGCTGCCTCTAGTTGTGGGGGTTTGTCAGGGTACTGCAATCTCATAGATTCCAACTGCTCTGGTGTATTTTCCTTTTTACCTGCACTCCTCAGCTACCGAAACATAACAGTTAATCAGTTTAAATCGGAGCGTGCTAATGTAGCTGCTCTGACTGTGAACTACTGGGGAATGAATGGAAGCAGTGTGCACAAAGATCAGTTTACAAAGGTGACTTCAGTGACACCCTCTTCATTACTAAGCAGGGCTTAATGTCACCTTTCAATAGAAAGGTGAAATTAACCCCTTATTAACCCCACTTGCCACCTCTACATGTCAGGTGGGAAAAGGGAACAAAGCTCCAGAATAGGCGTAACTATAGATGCGCCTTTTCTGGGCATCTGCGGCTGCTGTTTTTAGGCTGGGGGGGCCCCTATTCATGGCCCCTTTCCAGCCTAAGAATAGCAGCCCGCACCTGTATAGTTTTGCCGGGTTGGTTTAAAAACCAGAGCAGCGGAAATAATGACAGCCGCCTTCACACCACAGGCAGGGGAACAGCGCTTACTGTGTCGCTTCTTCCCCTGCGGCCATCCTTTTCGTATTGATGCGGCACACGTGTGCCACTTGGATATACCATGTATTTACACGATATCTCCGGTACAGTTTTTCCGGTACCTGAAAAAATCTGGACGTGTGAGACCGGCCTAACAGAAATAAATACTTAAAATAGATCACTGTTTGAAATGACTCTATACAATTATGAGTAAACACTTTTTGTATTGAAGAACTGAAATAAATTAACTTTTTGATGATAGCTAATTTTGTGAGATGCACCTGCAGTTCCACCTGTGAACCCCAGTATGATCATACTATCTTTAGGTCAATTGCCAACTGCAATATTTAATTACAAATTGATTTTTTTTTTTTTAGCTAATATCCTTTATTCTTTTTTTACCATACAGAGATTGGTTTGTGTTGTTTTAACTTAGGGCCTGTCTCACTTAGCGACGCACCAGTGATCCCGGCAACGATCAGTATCGCTGGTGTGTCGCTACATGATCGCTGCTGAGCTGCCAAAAAGGCAGCTCAGGGAGCGATCAGAACCAGTGGACACTGCAGGTAACGTCCCTAGGGTTACCGCGTGTTTGGATACCCCCCCTTTGCAAAT
>JARQOD010011243.1:0-24170 GCA_033576555.1 Oophaga sylvatica
GGCTACAGGGTCCATAAATTTTTTCCCTCTTTCCTAAGACTTTCAATTTTTTAATTTTTAAGGAATGATGCAATTATTTTTTATATTTTTATATTTTCATATTTGTGTTTCAAGTTTAGCCACAGTTCAAAACCTTTCTTTTCTTGTATTTTTTAAAAAGGTTGGTTTCCTAGGTTTTCCCTTTTACACTGGATCTTGTTTTTTTCCGTCATTTTTTAAAATTATTCATTTTCCCCCCGAAAATCCCCTGTAGGCACAGGTTTTTTTAATTTTACCAGGTTTATTTCCCTCCCCCAAAAGATTAATTTTTTTTCGAAGAGAGGATTTATATTTCCCAGAGACAGACTTTTTTTAAATGAGGTGGATTTTTTTTGGACCGTATACGGAAACCGGGCTGGGAACAGGTCAAAAATTTGGCCATCTTTTGCCTAAACTTCCAATTTTTTTTTAAATTTTTAAGGATGATCAATTCAATTTTTTTCATATTTTGTTTTCAAGCTATAGCCTACATGTGGGACCTTTTTTTCTTGATGAAAATGATTGGGTGACCTAGGGTTTTGCACCGTTCCATGGATTAAGTTTTGGTTCCGGTTTTTGTATAATCTTTCCTTTTACCGAGCACTCCCCTTGGCCAGGCTTTTTTTACACCGGTATTCCCCCCCCGAATGTGATTTTTAGTCTGAAGAGAGGATTCTAGTTCCCAGCAGACAGACTTTTTTAAATGAGGATTTTGGATTAGTTAGGACCGAAAAAAAACCGACGTGGCTATCAGGGTCACATAATTTGGCATCTTTTGCCTAAGACTTCTCAAATTTTTTATATTTCTAAGGGAAGATGCAATTCATTTTTCATATTTTTTATATTTTCATATTTCGTGTTTTCAAGCTATAGCGCTACAGTGTGCTACCTTCTTTCTTGTATGTATATGATTGGTGACTCTAGGTTTAGCACCTGTTCACACTGGATCTATGTTTGGATGTGCCGGTCAGTTTTTTGATATGTATCATTTACCTTCTACCTGACACTCCACTTAGGCACGGTTTTTTAAATTTACACCGGGTTCATTCCCCCTCCACAGAATGTGATTTTAGTCTAAGAGAGGATTCAATGTTCCCATCAGACAGACTTTTCTAAGTGAGGATTGGCATTAGTTAGGCCTATATACGAAAAGCCTGAGGGGGCTATCAGGTCAAAAATTTGGGCCATCTTATCGCTAAGACTTCTCAATTTTTCATATTTCTAAGGTAATGATGAATTCTTTTTTCATATTTTTCAATTTTCATATTTCGTGTTTGCAACTATACTTTTCAGGTGCTACCTTTTTTTTGTATGTATATGAGTTGGTCTTGGGTTAGCACCTGTTCACACGGGTCAAATGTTTGGTTGCCGGGTCTTTTTTTATAGTTTTAATTTACCTTCTCCCTGAGCCTTTCCCCCTTAGGTCACGGTTTTTTAATTAACCAGGTTCATTACCCCCCACAAGATTAGATTTTATTTAAAAGAAGGATTCATTGTTCCCATGCAGACGTTTTTTCTAAGTGGACTGGATTAGTTTAAAAAAAACAAAGAGCCTTGATTGCTTTCACCCCACAAAAATTTCCACTTTCCAAAGACCCCGAAGCCTGAGAAACTAACTACACCTAAAACGAAATGGGAAAAAATCGCCCCGAAAACCCCCCCAAAATAAAAAAGCCCCCAAACAGAAAAAGGGGTTTTAAAAAGGGAAATACGACACAGAAAGAAAAATGACAAACCGGGGCCCAAACTAACTAAATAGAAAAGGATAAAGGGGGCTTACTGCAACCCAAAAACCCCCAAAAACCCCAAACCCACAATTTCAAAATCACCTGAATCACACGACCTCTACCCCTAAATTTTTCTCTGGTGTAAAAATTTAAAAACACCACTAAAAACTGAAAAACAAAAATACAAAACCAGTGGCTAAAAAAAAAGAGGGGCAAACCCCCCCCAGGGGACCCAAGGCCCCCACAAATCAGGACAAAATCAAAAAATAGCAAAACAAAAAAAGAAATTGTCTTATCGAAGCAAATGAGACACACCAGGCACAAGGGGAAACTGAAAAAAGGGTTTTAACCCAAAAAATTGATCACAGGCAACCTGATGGGGGAAAAAGACTCCCTTTTATAAACCAGCAGAACACCGTTCCCACCCCCCAATTTTCACTAGTACCGCTTGGAACCCCAGGGGGACCCCCCGCCAAACCCTCAAACCCATCACAAAAAACCCCCCCCTTGAGAGGGTCACCGAACCCCTTGAGCAAACCGCGGTCAGGATGGTTCAAACGCACGGAAAGTCCCTACATGGATTCCGGAAAAACACCCAAGAATTGTCTTCCGACCATAAACCCCCCATTTAACCAAAAAGGAGTCTTTTTTTAAAAAACAATCCAAAATTTTTTCAAACCCCATCTCCAATTGCCCTCAAAACCCAAAAAGGGTCAGGAGGGACAGCACAGGAACCACTGGCCTCAACAAACCCCTTAAAAAAGGCTTGTGGGAAAACCTTTTGGTCTTAAATTCCCGGAAGAACAAAAGAAAAGAAACAGGGGTTTAAAATCCCAGATCCTTTTTAAGGTCCAATGAACCAGGCTTAAATTTTGGGGGTGCACTCCAAGAATATTCTTTGAGGACAACCGACCAATCCCCCACTTTAAACCGAGGCCATCATCCTTGCCACCAAACCCCCGGCCTTCCGAGAGGGGCAACCTCCCCTACCTGCCCCCCAAATCTTTCATACGCTCAACAACAAGTCAACCCTGGAAGACAGAAGCTTCCTCTTCCTGAAGAAAATCAGGTTAAACCCAAATAAAAAAAACAACTCAAAGGGAAGTAGCCCATTATTTAAACAAACCAGCCAAAGGCAAAAAAGACCCATCTCCTGATCAGCAGACACAAAGCATCTTTAATAATCCCAATTCTGGTTTTTCTCTCTTTTTTCCAGGTCGAGGATAATGCCGAGGAAAAAACAATTTAAAAACCCTTTTTAAAAAAAAAAGTCCTCCAAAAATCTGGAAAAACTGGACCCCTGTCAACACAATTTCCCGGGGAACCGTGTAAACGAACCACGTGCTGGGAAAAAAGGCACAATTAGGGGAGAAGGAACTTAGGTAAGGCAAGATTATTTTTTTGGGAAAACCTATCAAAAATTTTACCCAATGGGTCTTCCTAGAAACAAAATGGAAATAAATCCATAGAGAATGGGTCTGTTCTTGGCACGGGCAAGGCAAACAAACCAAAAGCGAGAGCAAGGCGGGAGCGAGAGAAACCCGCGGACCCAAATTCCCGACTCGCGAAAAGGTAGGGCCCCCAAAGGCCCGCAACCAATCTCGGTCCAAAAATTTTCGGATGCCAAGCCAATGGAACAAAAAACTCAACACACATTTTTTTTTCCATGGCCGGGACAAAAATTTTTTCCAAGGGGGCACGTGGGCCACCTCCAACCCCCCTCCAAGCAACTCTAAATTTTGGGCGAAGGGCGGAAAGAACACACCCCCTTTTCAAAATAACAAAGGATCATAACTCGGAAGTCCCAAGGAAACTCCTCGAGGGGCATCCCCTAACATTTTAGGCCGGGGAAAAAAAGGAAACCCAAAATTAAAACGTGGAAAAAAAGGGGCCCCCCGGCCGTCGTTGAGTCTTTTGGCAGATTCCAGAAGCCAATTCTTGGGGCCCGTAAGGACCCCCCCCTGTTTTTTGGCCCCTCCGACAATGCTCCACTTTCAAAAGCCCATTTCATGGCCATAACCCCGATTACCCACGTCATAATTATTCAGTGGAAAAAAAATTTTTCAGAAAAAAAGGCAAAGGGGGTTCTTTAGAGGTCCCTGATTTTTTGGACAAAACCACCCCCCAAATTTCAGGGATCAACCCCACCTGAAATGGCAGAAAACATCAGGTCCAGAAAGGAAAAAATGAATCTCTTTAAGTTCCTGAAAGCAAACTCCTCAGGGGCCAAATTTCACCCACAGAACCCTTTCTGGTCAAATCATTAATGGTTTTAAAATAACCAAAAATTTTCCAAAATTTTACAAAAAATTGGCAAAAAACCCCAAAACTTTGAAGACCTTTAATAATGGGGTTTGGCCCAATCACAGAGGGGCCCGAACCTTGACCGGCCCCCTTTAAAAAAAAAATGGGGGCAAAAAAACCCAGAAAAATTTCTGTACCCCAAAAAGACATTTGACCCTTCACATACAGACATCCTCTCAAAATTGGAAACGTTCAAATTTTCACATGAAGCCCAGTCTTAAAAAAATAAAAATATCACCAAAAAAAACAATCAAAATTTGCCACAAAAAAACCCCGAAAATGTCATTCATGAAGGCGGGGAAACGGAAAAGCATTAGTGACCCCCAAAGGGGACACTAGGGAAATCAAACCCTTCGGGTTTTGAATGCCGTCTTCCATCATCCCCGGGGTTTAAGCAAAAGGGTTTACGCCCCCCGAGGCAACTTTTTTAAACCAAGTACGTTTTTTTACCCGGAAAAAAAGTCAAAAACAAGGGGGAAAGGGATTAATTTTACAGAAAATTTTTCAAGAGACAAATCAATACACGGGCCTAATGAACCATCTTTTTTGGCCACAAAAAAAAAAACCGGGGGACCAAGGGGGAAAGATGGCGTATACCCCTTTTCCCAAGATCCTTATAAAGACCGCATAGCCATGTTCAGGGACAGACAATTAAAAAGCCCCTTTGGGGGAATTTACACCCCCAAAATTTAATAGCCATCATAGCTCTTAGGGGGGAAAGGAAACGTTTTTCTTTCGCAAAAACATCGAAAAATAAAAAAAAAATCAGGGAAAATCCTGACCTGGGGGGGGGAGAAAAAAACAGGATGTTGGGAAACCTTGGCAGCCCCCAAATGGTTACAACACGTTTCCAATCCAAAACAGGATTATAACGAACCAAGGGGAAAAACCCCACAAATCATCAATTATATAGAACCAAAAATTTGCCACCCGGATCAGGTTCAACCCCTTATCACCTGATAAAAAGGGGTTTTTTTTCTCAGCCAAAGGGTAAATACCCCAGTAGGGGAATGACTTCGTGGGGTACCAAAAACCCACAATTTTTAAAAAATCATAATCCATCTTTTAATAGCGCCCAATAATGAAAGCCAGCAAAAAGAGGACGAGACATATCAGAGTGACTTTTTAATAAAAACTTGTTGAACACTCCCAAAACTGACGGAAAAACTCTTCCCCGTTTGGGGCAACTGAAATAGCTGAGAGCATCACCACAGAAAACAAAACCCATTGCGTTTTTAAAAATCATGACGCTGGCCCCAAACCACTCAACACACTGCAGGTTCAGGAGCTGCTCACAAGGCAACACCGCTCCCGCAACTTCTCCGCCACGCAAACCTGTCTTTTTTAAAAACGCTAAGCATAGATCATTAACCCAAAGGGGCAGGGAATCCCCCAAAACACCTAACATTTCCGCGACCCCCGAAAACCCCCAAAACGCGCATCCATTTGGTCAGGCGCCCCCTACGAACCTGACAGTTAACTCAGCTCATCAAGCCCCGTTAAATCCAAACAAGGTTTTTTAGCTGATCGGCATTGGGCCATCGTACAAAAACCCCCAAACCCTAAAAAAAAACCATCAACATCACTCAAAAAAGGCCCCAGGATCGGGGGAAAAACCCAACCCGAGTCGCCCCCAGGAAAATGATAATTAACCTCTGCCTGCTTTCTGGGGGCTTAGTTTTTTTAAGGAAAAAACAATTTAAAATTTTTTTTGAAATTTGAAATTACTCGACCCCAAAAACAAATCGGCATGGGAACCTAGGTTCCACAACAGCAACCTAGCAAAAATCAGCAAATCTAAAACCCGGGGAAGCATCCACACCCCCCAACAACTGTGCAAACCCATGGGAAAAAATCCCCCCCAGCCCCAAGAACGGGGGGGAAAAAAAAAAAAAAAAAGCAAAAAACAGAAAAAACTCTGCAACTCTGACAACCTTTTTCCTTACAAATTTTTTCCTTCTGTGAGAAACCTACTTTTTAGGCCGGGTGAACTTTTTTGTTCGTACGAGAGTGGGAAAAAAAGGAAATAACCAACATTGGAATCTATGAATTGCAGTACCCAAACCCCACAACAAGGCACGTGGGCTTCCTACTTGCCAGACCCCGTCACACCCAGAAACAAACACACATAGACAAAATAGAAACACTGCCCCGGCAAACCCCAAAGAAATAAAAAGCCCCCAAAATGTAATGGCGGTTAGAAAAAGGGAAAATACACAGAAAGAAAATAAGACAAACCGGGGGGGCCCCAAACCTAAAAAAAAAGGTTTAAAGGAATTAAAATGCAATCCCAGAAAACCCAAAAAAACCCCAAACTCTACTAATTTAAAACACCTGAGATCAACGACCTCACCACCAAAAAATTTTTTTCGGGTAAGAAAACAAAAAAGCAGCCACTGAAAAAACGGAAAAAGCAAAAGAAAAAAACCATGGCTGAACTAAACAAGGGGGAAAAAAACCCCGGGGGGACCCTAAAAACCCCCAGAAGTGCAGGTAAAATGCAAAAAAAGCAAAAACCAAAAAAGAAAAATTTTTATTTTTGGAGCGGGGGAATCAAAACCACACAGCGGGGTACAAGGGAAACTGGAAAGAAGGTTCAACCAAACAATTTTTCACCGCAACCCTGATGGAAAATGACTCCCATAAAGACCATCATAAAAACCCGATTCCCAGTCCTCATAATCCACTTAAACCGCTTTTTAAACCCCAAAAGGGGGGCCCTCCAATCATCTCAAAACCCCTTTACAAACTTTTTTTAAAGGGGGATTGGATTATTAGGACCATATACAGAAGAGCCTTAGGGCACAGGGTCACATAAAAGGCCACTTTTGCCTAAAACTTTCAATTTTTATATTTCTAAGGAATGATGCAATTCAATTTTTTATATTTTTTTTATTTTCAATTCGTGTTGAACTGACGCTACAGTTCTACCTTCTTTTTGTATGTATAGATTGGTGCCAAGTTTAGCACCTTTCACACTGGATCTATTTTGGATGGCCGGTCAGTTTTTTTATATTATTCTTTTTCCCTTTTCCCCCAGCACCCCCCACCGTAGGCACGGGGTTTTTAAACCCCAGTCATTACCCCCCCAAGATTAATTTTTAGTCGAAGAAGGGTTCATATGTTCCCATGCAGAAGACTTTTTTTAATGAGATTTGGGAATTGGGCCTATAACAAAAGACCTTACGTGGCTTCAGGCTCACATAATTTTTGGCCCTTTTTCGCAAACTTCTCAATTTTTTTTTTATTTCAAGGTAAGATGCAAAATTATTTTTTAATTTTTATATTTTTAAAAATTTTTGTTTCAAGCGTACGCTACAGTTGGGTACCCTTTTTTCTTTTTATTATTGGGGACCTAATTAGCACCTGTTTACACTGATTTTTTTTGGGGGCCCAGTTTTTTTTTGTATTTATTTCTTTACCCCGGACTTCCCCTTAGGGGCCCGGCTTTTAATTTTCACCCGTTCATTACCCTCCAAAAGAGATGTGATTTTTTCAAGAGAGGATTCATATGTTCCCCCTGGCAACTTTTCTAAGTGAGGATTGGATTAGTTGGGGCCGATATAAGAGAAGACCTTTACTGGTATCAGGGTCACCATAATTTTGGGCCCTCTTTTGCGCTAAGACTTTTCAAAATTTTTATTTCTAAGGTAAAATGAAAATTTATTTTTTATATTTTTCATATTTCATATTTCGGTTTGCAAGCTAAGCGCTACAGGTGCTACCTTCTTTCTTTTATGTAATGAGTTGGGGACTCTAAGGGGGTTGCACCTTTCACACTGGATCTATTTTGGATGGGCCGGGCATTTTTTGATAGTATTCATTTACCTTCCCACCTGAGCACTCCACCTGTAGTCCAGGCTTTTTTTAATTTCACCAGGGTTTATTAAAACCCCCCCCAGAGATGTAGATTTTTTTCTGAAGAGAGGATTCATATGTTCCCTGGCAACTTTCTAAGTGAGGATTGGCATTAGTTAGGACCTATATAAGAGAAGACCTTGCGGGGTATCAGCCACAAATTTGGCCCCTTATGCCTAAACTTCTCAAATTTTTTTTATTTTTTAAAGGGAATGATGCAATTCATTTTTCATATTTTTCATATTTCATATTCGTGTTTGCAAGCTATAGCGCTACATGGCTACTCTTTCTGTATTTTATGGTGCTCTAGTTTAGCACCTGTTCACACTGGATCTAGTTTGATGGCCGTCAGTTTTGTAGTATCATTCTCTACTGAGCACCCACCTGTAGTCACAGCTTTTTAATTACACCAGGTTCATTACCCTCCACAGAGATGTAGAATTTAGTCTGAAGAGAGATTCATTGTTCCCATGCAACTTTCTAAGTGGATTGCAAGTTTGATATAAAAACCTACGGGACCCAAAATTTGCCATCTTTCAAACTCTCAATTTTCATATTTCTAAGGAAAGATGCAATTCATTTTTCATATTTTTCATATTCATTTGTGTTTGCAGCATAGCGCTACAGTGTGCCCTTTTTTTCTTGTATGTATTGAGTTGGTGACTCTAGGTTTAGACCTTTCAACTGATCTATTTTGGATTGCCGTCAGTTTTTTGATATGTATTCATTTACCTTCACCTGAGCACTCCACCTGTGGTCACAGGCTTTTATTACACCAGTTCATTACCCTCCCAGAGATTAATTTAGTTGAAGAGAGGATTATATGTTCCTCAGACAGACTTTCAAGTGAGGATTGCATTAGTTAGACCTGATATACGAGAAGGCCTGACGTGGTACAGCTCACATAATTTGGCCATCTTATCCAAGACTTCTCATTTTATTTTTAAGTAATGATGAATATTCATTTTTTAATTTTATATTTCGGTTTGCAACTATACGTCAGTGTGTACCTTTTTTTTTATGTAATGATTTTTTTTTTTTTTTTTTTTTTTTTTTTTTTTTTTTTTTTTTTTTAATTACACAGGTTCATTACCCCTCCACAGAGATGTAGATTTTAGTCTGAAGAGAGGAATTCTATGTTCCCATGCAGACTTTCTAAGTGAGGATTGGCATTAGTTAGGACCTGATATACGAGAAACCTTGACGTGGCTATCAGGCTCACATAATTTGGCCATCTTATGCGCTAAGACTTCTCAATTTTTCATATTTCTAAGGTAATGATGCAATTCATTTTTCATATTTTTCATATTTTCATATTTCGTGTTTGCAAGCTATAGCGCTACAGTGTGCTACCTTCTTTTCTTGTATGTATATGAGTTTGGTGACTCTAGGTTAGCACCTGTTCACACTGGATCTATGTTTGGATGTGCCGGTCAGTTTTTTGATATGTATTCATTTACCTTCTACCTGAGCACTCCACCTGTAGGTCACAGGCTTTTTAATTACACCAGGTTCATTACCCCTCCACAGAGATGTAGATTTTAGTCTGAAGAGAGGATTCATATGTTCCCATGCAGACAGACTTTTCTAAGTGAGGATTGGCATTAGTTAGGACCTGATATACGAGAAGAGCCTTGACGTGGCTATCAGGCTCACATAATTTGGCCATCTTATGCGCTAAGACTTCTCAATTTTTCATATTTCTAAGGTAATGATGCAATTCATTTTTCATATTTTCATATTTCGTGTTTGCAAGCTATAGCGCTACAGTGTGCTACCTTCTTTTCTTGTATGTATATGAGTTGGTGACTCTAGGTTTAGCACCTGTTCACACTGGATCTATGTTTGGATGTGCCGGTCAGTTTTTTGATATGTATTCATTTACCTTCTACCTGAGCACTCCACCTGTAGGTCTCAGGCTTATTAATTACACCAGGTTCATTACCCCTCCACAGAGATGTAGATTTTAGTCTGAAGAGAGGATTCATATGTTCCCATGCAGACAGACTTTTCTAAGTGAGGATTGGCATTAGTTAGGACCTGATATATGAGAAGAGCCTTGACGTGGCTATCAGGCTCACATAATTTGGCCATCTTATGCGCTAAGACTTCTCAATTTTTCATATATTCTAAGGTAATGATGCAATTCATTTTTCATATTTTTCATATTTTCATATTTCGTGTTTGCAAGCTATAGCGCTACAGTGTGCTACCTTCTTTTCTTGTAATGACCCCAAACACACCTCCAGGCTGTGTAAGGGCTATTTGACCAAGAAGGAGAGTGATGGGGTGCTACGCCAGATGTCCTGGCCTCCACAGTCACCAGACCTGAACCCAGTCGAGATGGTTTGGGGTAAGCTGGACCGCAGAGTGAAGGCAAAAGGGTCAACAAGTTCTAAGCATCTCTGGGAACTCCTTCAAGATTGTTCGAAGACCATTTCTGGCGACTACCTCTTGAAGCTCATCAAGAGAATGCCAAGAGTGTGCAAAGCAGTCATCAAAGCAAAAGGTGGCTACTTTGAAGAACCTAGAATATAAGACATAATTTCAGTTGTTACACACTTTTTTGTTATGTATTCAATTCCACATGTGTTAATTCATAGTTTGATGCCTTCAGTGTGAATGTACAATTTTCATAGTCAGGGAAATACAGAAAAATCTTTAAATGAGAAGGTGTGTCCAAACTTTTGTTCTATACTGTATATAAAACATCTTTTAACCCCTTTCTGTCATTGGACGTACTATCCCGTCCATGTGCCCTGGGACTTAATTCCCAGGGACGGGATAGTACGTCCAAGGCGATCAGCTGCGCTCCCAGTGGGAGCGCAGCTGATAGCAGCTGGGTGTCAGATGATTACCACAGCTGACACCCAGCACTTTGTGCTAGGAGCGGTCACGGACCGCTCCCGACACATTAACCCCTGGCACACTGCGATCAAACATGATCGCGGTGTACTGGGGGCACAGGGGAGCTGCGCGCCCCCCTGAGACCCTCAGACCAGCGTGATGTGATCGCGCTGTTCTGAGGGCTTCCTCCCTCCCAGGCCCCGGATCCAAGATGGCCGCTGGGTCCTACAGGGAGGCGGCTTCCTCAGTGCCTTCTGAGAGCAGGCGCTGAGGAAGCCTGCAGCAGTGCCTGTGAGATCGCTGGTCTCACAGAGTGCTGTGCACACTGTGAGACCAGCGATCTGACCCTATACTGTAATGTCCCACCCTGGGACAAAGTAAAAAAGTTTAAAAAATAAAAATAAAAAGTGTAAAAAAAATTCCAAAAAAAAAAAAATTATTCCCCAATAAATTAATTTCTTCTTGTAAATAAAAAAAACAAAACAATAAAAGTACACATATTTGGTATCGCCACGTCCGTATCGACCCGCCCTATAGAACTGTCCCACTAGTTAACCCGTTTAGTGGACCCCTTAAACCCCTTAAAATAAAAAAAACAAACAAAGCAAAAAATCAATGCTTTATCATCATACCGCCAAACAAAAAGTGGAATAACACGCGATCAGAAAGACCAATATAAATAATCATGGTACCGCTGAAAACGTCATCTTGTACCGCAAAAAACAAGCCACGATATTGCATCATCAGCGAAAAAATAAAAAAGTTATAGCTCGCAGAATAAAGCGATGCAAAAATAAATATTTTTTATATAAAATGGTTTTTATTGTATAAAAGCGCCAAAACATAAAAAAATGATATAAATGAGGTATCGCCGTAATCATACTAACCCGAAGAATAAAACTGCTTTATCAATTTTACCACACGCGGAACGGTATAAACGCCCCCCCCACAAGAAATTAATTAATTGCTGATTTTTGTTCATTCCAACCTCCCAAAAATCGAAATAAAAAGCGATCAAAACATGTCACATGCTCAAAAATGGTACGAATAAAAACATCAACTCGTACCGCAAAAAATAAAACCTCACATGACTCTGTGGGCCAAAATATGCAAAAATTATAGCTCTCAAAATGTGGTGATGCAAAAACTATTTTTTGCAATAAAAAGCGTCTTTTAGCGTGACAGCTGCCAAACATAAAAACCCACTATAAAAACCCGCTATAAGTAGTAAATCAAACCCCCCTTTATCACTCCCTTAGTTAGGGAAAAATAATAAAATTAAAAAAATGTATTTATTTCCATTTCCCATTAGGGTTAGGGTTAGGGTTGCAGCTAAAGTTAGGATTAGGGTTAGGGTTGGGATTAGGGTTAGGAGTGTGTTAGGGTTAAGTTTGTGGTTAGTGTTATGATTAGGGTTGGGACTAGGGTTAGGGGTGTGTTGGGGTTAGGGTTGGAGTTAGAATTGGGGGGTTTCCACTGTTTAGGCACATCAGGGGCTGTCCAAATATGACATGGCGTCTGATCTCAATTCCAGCCAATTCTGTGTTGAAAAAGTCAAACGGTGCTCCTTCCCTTCTGAGCTCTGTCATGCACCCAAACAGTAGTTTACCCCCACATATGGGGTATCAGCATTCTCAGGACAAATTGCACAATAACTCTTGGGGTCCAATTTCTTCTGTTACCCTTGGGAAAATAAAAAATTGCGGGTGAAAATATCATTTTTGTAAAAAAAAATGATTTTTTTTTTTTTTGTTAAGGCTGTAAGTTAAAAACTTCTGTGAAGCACTTGGGGCTTCATAGCGCTCACCACACATCTAGATAAGTTCCTTGTGGGGTCTATTTTCCAAAATGGGGACACTTGTGGGGGGTTTCCACTGTTTAGGCACCTCAGGGCTCTCCAAAAGCGACATGACGCCCGCAGACCATTCCATCAAAGTCTACAATCCAAAACGTCACTACTTCCCTTCCGAGCCCCGACGTGTGCCCATACAGTAGTTTTCTCCCACATATGGAGTATTAGCGTACTCAGGACAAATTGGACAACAACTTTTGGGGTCCAATTTCTCCTGTTACCCTTGGGAAAATAAAAAGTTGGGGACTAAAAATCATTTTTGCTGAAAAAATATGATTTTTTATTTTCATACTCGGGCGTTATAAACTTTAGTGAAACACCTGGGGTTCAAAGTTCTCACCACACATCTAGATAAGTTCCTTGAGGGGTCTAGTTTCCAAAATGGTGTCATATGTGGGGGGTTTCAACTGTTTAGGCTGATCAGGAGCTCTCCAAACACAACATGGCGTCCAGCCAATTTTGCATCGAAGAAGTCAAACGGCTCTCCTTCCCTTCCGAGCTCTGCCATGCACCCAAACAGTGGTTTACCCCCACATATGGGGTATCTGCATACTCAGGAAAAATTGCACAATAACTTTTGGGGTCTTGCTACCCTTGGGAAAATAAAAATTGGGTTGAAAAGATCATTTTTGTGGAAAAAATATGATTTTTTAATTTTACGGCTCTACGTTATAAACTTGTGTGAAGCACTTGGGGGTTCAAATTGCTCACCATAGATCTAGATAAGTTCCTTATGGGGTCTAGTTTCTAAAATGGTGTCACTTGTGGGGGGTTTCCACTGTTTAGGCACATCAGGGGCTCTCCAAACGCAACATGGCGTCCAATCTCAATTCCAGCCAATTTTGGTTTGAAAAAGTCAAACAGCGCTCCTTCCCTTACGAGCTCGTGTGCCCAAACAGTGTTTTTCCCCCACATATGGGGTTTTGGACATACTCAGGAGAAATTGCACAATAACTTTATCTGTCCATTTTCTCCTTTTACCCTTGTGAAAATGAAAAAAAAAGTTTGAGAAAGATAATTTTTGTGACTAAAAAGTTAAATATTAATTTTTTCCTTCCACATCGCTTCAGCTCCTGTGAAGCACCTGAAGGGCTAATAAACTTATTGAATGTGGTTTTGAGTACCTTGAGGGGTGCAGTTTTCAGGATGGTGTCACTTTTGGGTATTTTCTGCCATATAGACCCCTCAAAGTGACTTAAAATGTGAGGTGGTCCCTAAAAAAAATGGCTTTGTAAATTTTGTTGTAAAGATGAGAAATTGCTGGTCAACTTTTAACCCTTATAATTCCCTAATAAAAAAAAATTTGGTTCCAAAATTGTGCTGATGTAAAGTAGACATGTGGGAAATGTTATTTATTAACTATTTTGTGTGACATATTTCTCTGTTTTAAGGGATTAAAAATTCAAAGTTTGAAAATTGCACAATTTTCAGAATTTTCGCCATATTTGCGTTTTTTTCAAAAATAAACGCAAGTTATAGCGAATAAATTTTTCCACTATCATGAAGTACAATATGTCATGAGAAAACAATCTCAGAATCGCGAAGATCCGTTGAAGCGTTCCAGAGTTATAGCATCATAAAGAGACACTGGTCAGAATTGTAAAAATTGGCGCGGTCATTAAAGTGCAAACCACCCTTGGGGGTTAAGGGGTTAATGGCTATGGAAGCAAGCTTTACACTCAATGTTATGGCACTAGCAGTTCACAGCACAAACAAGTTGGATATGTTTTTGGGAGCAATCTATTCACATCATATTTAAGGCCCTGTGCACACTTTTCATTTTTAGATGCGTTTCCGCTGCGATTTTCAACGTGCGGAAACGCATCCAACCCGCAGCACAGTGCACTACCAATGTAATCCAATGGGAACCGCAGGTCTGCTGTGCACATGCTGCGGAAAAAAACGTGCGGTTTCGCCACACTTTATTTTCCGCAGCATGTCAATTCTTTGTGCGGAACTGTAGCGGTTCGGCGCCTATTGACTTGCATTGAGTCGGGCACTTCCGCAGCTAAACGCAGGTCTATAAAAGATCTGCGGTTTTGCTGTGGGTGAAACCGCTGCAGTTTGGGAGGAGGGAAGTGTGTGGGCCGAGTGTGAGCGTGTATAGTGTGCGGCGCTATGTGTGTGGGCGGTGATTGTGTGCAAGTGTCTGCGTGATCGGTGTGCGGGCCTGTGTGCTGGATCGGTGTATGTGCGGCGGTGTGCGGGGCTGTGTGCGTGATCGGTGTATGTGCGGGGCTGTGTGCGTGATCGGTGTGTGTGCGGAGCTGTGTGTGTGTCTCCACGTATGCAGGCATCGTCGGATGGGACTACAAGTCCCATCCGGCTATGCCTGCTACAGTGACAGTGACTGACACATTAGCTAATGATGGGACAGTAGTAGTCCCATCATCCGGCTAATGTGCTGAATGTAAAAAAAAAAACACATACATAACATACAGAACATATAACATACACATGACATACAGAACATACAACATACACATGACATACAGAACATACAACATACACATGACATACAGAACATACAACATACACATGACATACAGAACATACAACATACACATGACATACAGAACATATAACATACACATGACATACAGAACATATAACATACACATGACATACAGAACATACAACATACACATGACATACAGAACATACACATTACATACAGCACATATAACATACAATAACATACAGAACATACAATGACATACAGCACATAACATTGAGCACATACTCACCTATTCCCGACGCCATCCATCTGTGTACCGCTCTGCCACCGGGAGAGAATGACGTCACTTCCATTCATTCTCTCACGACAATGCTGGGTGAGAAAATTCCCACACAGCATTGCCATAAAGTGAGAAAATGAACTCAGATAACCTCAGAGATGCACTGCAGGAGCCATTGTCTCCTGTCAGTGCATCACTGGGAGGCCCTATAGAGCAGTGGCATCACCTGATGTCACTGTTCTATAGGGGAGACCGTCGTGGGACACTCGTTATTAATTGGACTGCGTCGGACAGGGAGTATACGGTTGTTGTTCATGTTTTTTTACAGGAGATCGAGGGCATCGCTTGGATCTGAGCGTAAAATAAAGAGTAATGAAAACCGTCTTGTGTTTTATTTCATTAAAATAATTTATTCTTATGCATGTGTTTTTTTTAACCCTTTATTAATATAAGATTAATAATGGATAGGTGTCTTGTTGACGCCTCTCTATTATTAACCGGGCTTAAATATTACCTTACAATAGCAAGGTGATATTAACCCCTTATTACCCCATATCCCACTGCTACAGGGGAGTGGGAAGAGAGGGGCTAATAGCCAGAATTGGCGCATCGTACAGATACGCCAATTCTGGGGCGGGTGGGTGCTGGTATTTTTAGCCAGGGGGGGGCGCCAATATCCATGGCCCCTTCCTAGGCTATGAATATCAGCCCGCAGCTCTCTGCCTAGCCTTTCTGGCTATAAATTATAGGGGGACCCCACGTCATTTTTTTGGGGGGTCCCCTATTTTAATAGCCAGTGAAGGCTAGCTGTGGGCTGATATTCATAGCCTGGGAAGATCCATGGGTATTAACCCCTTCCCAGGCTAGAAATATTGGCCCCGGCTGTCGGCTTTCCCCTCTGGTGCAAAAAATGGCGCGGGAGCCCACGCCATTTTTTTCCTATTTTTTTTATTAACTATATTGCGTTAAGATTTTGTGTGTGCGTGCGCGTGTGTCTTTAACTATTTATGTACCATTTTATCTATCATCTATCTATCTACCTATATATCTTTCTGTCTATCTATATATCTATATTTCTATATATATTTCTAAATATCTATTATCCATCTATCTATGTATTTTCTATCTATCTATCTATCTATCTATCTATCTATCTATCTATCTATCTATCTATCTATCTATCTATCTGTATCTATTATCTATCTATCTATCTATCTATCTATCTATCTATCTATCTATCTATCTATCTATCTATCTATCTATCTATCTGTCTGTCTATCGGTATCTATTATCTATCTATCTATCTATCTATGTCTATCTGTGTGTGTGTAATGGAGTGTGGGTTGGACAAATGTAAAAGAGGAGGTTGGACAAGAAATGACATCACAAATCTTTTTTTTTGTTAAACAACATATCTTTATTTAGCTGTCAAAACCGCATACAAAAACGCATGAGAAAAAGCATGAAAAACCGCATCAAAACCACGCCAAAAACCGCGTCAAAACCGCGTCAAAAACAGGCCTGCGTTTTCTGCCAAGAGGTGCGGTTTCGGCGCGGAAAAATCCGCAGGCAAATCCGCAATGTGTGCACAGACCCTAATACCTTTTTCACATAAACACCTAAAGACTGCTCAATATACTTATTGTTTCTCACCTGTCTCAGCTCCAGCGCTGGCCTTGCTCCCTATTGCAGCCTCCCTTTGAAGAACAAACACCTATATTAGTCCATAATGAACAAGGTTAATAAACTGACCAAAATTAACAGGAGTATAACAGCCAAAATTAAATTATTTAAATCTTTATTACAAATACATAATAACATGAATACGTTAAAAGAAGATGTAAAAAAGGTGCCTAAATGGGAAAATACATATTTGCCAACAGCTAAACTTACATATGTAGCTCTGTAATCCATATTTAATATACAAATCTCATGGACAAGTAGTACAGCAATATCATAAAATGCTAATAGAATGATGGACAAATGTTAAAGCAATTAAAAAAGGGGGATTCTAGAAAATACCTAGAAAAGATTGGATAGAAATCCC
Source organism: Oophaga sylvatica (assembly GCA_033576555.1). Classification (NCBI taxonomy): domain Eukaryota; kingdom Metazoa; phylum Chordata; class Amphibia; order Anura; family Dendrobatidae; genus Oophaga; species Oophaga sylvatica. Next base: position 17,392 of record JARQOD010011243.1, read on the forward strand.
ATGGATAAATAATCTAGCGATATTGTAGTATACTGAAACAATAATAGACGAAATGCAAAAATGATGACTTTCATAAGTCAAATGGCATCAAATATATTGGCAGTGTCAGAACTTGTAAAGCGAGTCATGCATGGACATAGCATCATAGCCAAAAAAAGCCTTTGGAATAAATCCAACAGTACTGATGGTAAGAACATGCAAGACACCCTGAGACATGGATCAAGGCGATCATGTTATAAGAAAGGACTATAGATAAAATACTGGATGTAAGCAAGCGTGAAAAAAAATCAAAAAGAGGCAAACCATGTGCAAAAGTCAGGCCAGGAAGAAAACTGCACAGAGGTGTGCACATGCAAGGTAAAAATGTAAACACTGGCAAGGCAGCTGACCTGAATTATAAAAGTTGTTGTAAAATGGGAGCTATTGCTTGAAATCATTGTTTTCTTTAGTTAAAGAAGCACTCTCATCAAAGTTTTTATCCTCATAATACATTGCAGTCATCATGGCACTGTATACGTACAATTTCTTGTTTTTCCTTTCTACCCAGTTAATTCTTCTCTTTTCCATTAGGTCTTTGAACTTACATCATTAAATACAGTCTAGCTGAATCCTTCTAGGATCTATGTAGAAGTAGGAAGTCTTCTTTCCCTCCATGAGTCATCGTTAAAACTACAATTCTACTTACTGCAAAGTCTCTGGCAGGAGGAATGAGCAGAGCAACTGTGTCAGGAGTTGAAGAAGGGATGGAGCAGGGCTTCCAGGGACTTTGTGGTGACATAAAATTGTACTTCTAATGCGAAGGGAAGAATTAGGTGGTTAAAAGGGCAAAATGATCAATTGTAAGTATACAGTACCAAAGATAGTATCTTCTTAAGAAATTGCAGTCATCATATTAAAATATAATATGTTGAATGCAATTTATTAAGCGGAAACAATCTTTGGTGAGAATGCTTCTTTAATCATCGTTGTCTCCAAAGAAACAAATGCAGTCATCATTGCTTTACATCAACAGAGCTTCAATGAAATGAAAATTGATGCCTGTAAGATTGCACTTAATCAACTATTAATTGGATCATGGAGACCTTTAAAGAGAGTGGTTCAATTGCTGTGAAGCTGGCTTCCCAGCACCCAGAAATTCAAACAAGTACAAAGACTGAATGCTACAGAGGACTCAGCTACATGAGTGACTCAACACTAGTGATGAGTGAATTTGTCCGGAAAATGATCGCCAAACATAAATTCGGCACGAATATGACACATTCGGATTCGTGATCAGAAACACGAGCAAAATTTTAGAAAATCTGTAAAAAGGGTAACATTCAGTAAGAAGTGCGGGGAAAATATTTGGGTTGGCACAAAAGTATTTTCAGCACTTTTGGAATGATAATGGTGGTGTATCATGAGTGTTTTGCATGTATTTGATGAGGGTAGGGGGTTTGCACAGCTCAGAGGCGTGGCATTCTTGTTAATTTTTTTTTCCCCTAACTTTATGTGTGCACATTGCGGCTAGCCAAACAGGGAGCAGGAAACACCCACAATGTCCTGACACAACAGCTTGTGTCATTGGCTGCTGAACTCACATATCCCTCTCAATATCCATATAAAGAGCGGACATCTTGTTTTAGCACCATTTTGACACTGTAACAGTGCAGAGCGGCTGCTCCTAACTTTGACACTGTCAGCAGCAAGATTTTAGCAAGTTAGCTAGGCGGTTGTTTATCAGTCAAGTAGTTTAGCTAGCTACTGTTCACTGTGGCTGTGAAATTGACCTTCCAGCATATTTTTTTTTTGCCATTACTGAGATCCACAGACAGAGCCAGCAGGATACATGTCATACAAGTGTGTTGTGCACTGCTTCTGTTGTGCTCCATGCACAAGTAGACCATTCTAAATCTTTTTCACTAGCTAAATGTGAAACAGCATGACATATCCCACTTTGTCATTTAGTGCTGTGGTGACATTATTCTGTCATTTGAGCTGTTGGGTATGAAGAAATAGTTTGGGGGGCAGTTGCTAGCGTGATTCACAATACCATATCTCACCTTGTTATTTAGTGAGGTTAAATTCAACAGTGTGCATAGCTCATGCACATTAAAAAAAATTATCATTTTTTCTGTTGCTGAATGTGATACAGCCCACGTTGTCATTTTGTGGAGGTGACATGAAGCTGTCTGCAGACCTAATGCATATTAACCCCCTTTCCGACATCGGGCGTAATAGTATGCTGGTGATGGACTCCCTACCCTTGATGTGGGCTCCGGCGGCGAGCCCACATCTTTTCCAGCAGATGTCAGCTGTTTTGAACAGCTGACATGTGCCTCTAACAGCTGCGGGTGGAATCACGATCCACCTGCAGCTGTTAACCCATTAAAGGCCGCTGTCAAGCTCTGACAATGACATTTATCTGGCGCTTCCAGCAAGAGTGCCTGAAATCCCCCCAATCGGCGCCGTGTTACATGACCGTGGGTCACCGATGGGTTTGCATGACAACCAGATGTCTCCAGCAGACCTCTATGATTGTCATAGCCAGATTGCTATGACCACTGCCCGGTGGTCTGCGCTCATAGCAAATGAGCAATTCTGCTACATACAGGCAATCTGATCATAGCCTGTATGAATGGAAGCTTCTAGTCTCCCATGGAGACTAATAAAAGTAAAAAAAAATGTGTTTAAAAATATGTAAAAAAAATATATAAAAGCTAGAATCACCCCCCTTTCGCCTCAAAATAAATAAAGCAATAACAAAAAATAAAACAATAAAAATAAATCAAACATACACATATTTGGCATCTTCACATTCAGAATACCCAATTTATCAATATAAAAAAAGAAATAGCCCAATCGCTAAATGGCATAACGAGAGAAAAAGCAAAAACGCCAGAATTACATTTTTTTGATCACCTCAACATTGCATTAAAATGCAATAACAGGTGATCAAAAGATCATATCTGTACCAAAATGGTATCATTAAAAACGTCAGCTCAGCACTCAAGAAAGAAGCCCTCACACAACCCGAGATCACGATAAATGAAGACGCTTTGTGTATTGGAAAATGGCGCAATTCTTTTCCAGTACATGATATGTTACTATCCTTATATTTTTCTGACAATAGTAATCTATGAAACTTATATACCTGAGTGTGGCTGAGCATCACTTTCAATTTTTGGGGGGGGTTTTATCACTTATATAGTGCCAATAATTCAACATTCGCTTTACAGACATTTATAGACATTACTGTCACGATTGTGACTCACAATCTAAATTTACTATCTGTATGTCTTTGTAGCGGGGTAGAAGAATAATTACTGGGATTAAACCCTCGCAAACACGGGTGGAACATACAAACTCTGCAAGGCTGCTACTGTTTTTGAGTTGACAACTGAACGTTTCTGTGGTTGGAAGGCTATCACTGTGATGCAAACTGTGCGCCTCACTGCTGACTTGAGGAAAACCACTGTCAAGATTGTCTTCCAGCATGTTTTGATACTGCAGCATGGGTATGTCCCTTTCCGGGGGGAAGCAACTGGCAAAATTGACTTTTGTATTGTGGATAGAACACGCTGGCAACCCAGTAGTCAGTACTATTTGTAATCATAACTATATGAGTTGCAATCATGTTGCAGATAGTGCAACAGATAGCGCACATGGGTCAGTCTCTTTCATTAAGACCAACTCCACAGTGTGTTGGTGGATGTATAACACTCAAGCTTTCTTCCTCCATTTCCTCCTGACAACCACGAACAACATAGAGGGAAGCATTATCGTCTTCATCTCCTAACTGTTGCGCATCCATCACCTCTTCCTTCTCATCCTTTTCATGGTCCTTCTCCATTTGTCACTCCCATGGCAACCATCTGTGAGATGACTGACTTGAACTTATAGATATTGTTAACCCTAAAGGTATCTCTGCTTCCTCCTCTTCCGGGACCACCATCACCACCTCCTCATCCACACTATTTAAAGTGTGCTCCAGCATGTAGATGAAAGTAATAGGGATGCTGATGACAATATCATCATCGCTAACCATCTTAGTAGCCATTAAGAAAACGTGAAGAACCGTTCTGCGTAGTGCCAGATTATGAAAGATGTCATACTGCACCAGATCCCGGCGCTGCTGCCAAAGTGTGAAGAGTTTAATTACATGGTGTTGTCATATCACATATCAACTGGTTAACCGGTAGTCAGAAAGATCTCTATACCAACTGAAATGGAATGGTAAAAGTCAGCACGATAGTAGTTTATGCAGCAGCGCATCCAGGCTGGGACAGTGGCGCAGGAATTGCTGTACAATCAGGTTGAGGATGCGAGCCATGCAAAGAACGTGTGTAAGGTCGGATTGGCGTAGGGCCACCATCAGGTTTTCACCGTTATTGCACATGGCCTTCCCTGGCTCCAGGTTGAGTGTAGACAGCCATTGCTCAAACTCGGCATGGATAGCTGTCCACAACTATTGATCTGTATGACTGCGATCTCCAAGGCATATTAATGTAAACACTGCCTGATTATGGTGAGCCCTGGCTGCACAGTACTGAGATGGGGGAATTCTCTCTGCAGTGGTGGAACATGTGTTTAATTAAGGCAGAGGTTGAGGGTGCAGGTGGAGGCCATATAGGAGGTAGAGGAGGCAGAAACACTGCATGAACTGTTACATACAGAGGTTTGTTCCACAAGCCCTGGGGATTCCAAGACTTGGTCTCTAGTGACACCTTAGTGTCTACTGCTTTAGTTCTCCATCCCCTGGGGTGTACTAATTTAGTTCCCCAACCCAAACTGTTTAGTATTTTAGTTCTCAACCCCTGTTATTACTTTAGCTGTCCATGTTTTGGTGTGTATTGCTTTCCTTCTGCAATCATAGCTTTTTAGTAGTTTAGTTCTCCAACACCTGTTGTATATTAGTTTAGTTATCCATCTTATGGTGTGAAGTGGTTTACTTCTCCATCCCCAAGTGCCCTGCAAGCCTTGGGGATCGCAAAACTTGTGGTGCAGCCCCTTCCCCGACTGCCTCTACAGCCACCAGAGACATCCAGTGACCCAGTCATTGCGATTTAACTCCTCTATCCATGCTTGCTCGTCCAGGTGTCATTGTTGATATGCACCCTGGCAGACATAGAATTTTTCAGTGAACGGGTGATGTTGTCTGCTACTTGTTGCTGTAGCGCAGGCACATCTTTCTTAGAGAAGTAATGTTGACTGGGCAACTAGTACTAGGGGACTGTGATGACTATCACCTTTCGGAAACCATCTGTATCCACAAGGCTGAAAGCATGCATTTCTGTGGCAAACAGATTGGAGTTGCCATGCAATGTTCACAGAGATCACTGGCCTGGCCCATTAGTCAGACAGAAACAAGCGTGATTTTTGTAGCGAACAGCTCTCCGCTGTCTCCTATCATCCAAACAATGGCCTGATTGGTCGACGAATCATCCGAGCAGGCCGCAGGCTGTTCACAATAATAAGTTCTCAGAAAACTGAGCGTACTGCTTATCCACATCCAGATTATAACACATGGAATATGTGTATATCCCGCCGTACTATCACTGCTAACTCCACGTTAACCCTACACTCCTCGCTGTCAACAACAATCCTGTTTTTAACACAATAAATACAGGCCGAATGAATGCCTCACCCACTTCCTTGACCATTTTTATGCATTTCTGCCACACTTCTAGTCCTCAGAATTGACAACCATTATTCTGGGAGACTTCAACCACCCCACCTCCTAACTGCATCCCAGCTCCTATCTCTAGCCATTTCTCGTGGCCTCTCACAATTTTCAAACTCTGAGACAAGCAAAGACCCCTGGTGTCTATTTTTGGATTTGTGGCAGCTCTGGTTTCACTCTGTTTAAATGTTGTTTTCCTTTCAGGCCAGTGGGGGTTGATGTCAATTTTTTTCCTCGCTGGCAGGAGCCCGGCTTTTGTGTCATTCGCTGTGTGGAACTTGGCAGCGGAGTCTGGAAGCTAAGTGTGGTGTTTTCTCCTTGTCCTTTTCGTGTTTTTCACTGTCCCCTGTTTGGTATTATCTGCAGTGGTGAGGCTAGCGCCTCTTGCCGGCCAGTGCACTAGACAGGGCAGTAATAGATGACAACGAGGGATGAGGGATGAGGTTCCTGACGGTGGTGGGGGGAAGGATCCACTTAGGGCGTTAGGGGAATGCAGGAACTGGCTCAGGTTTGAGCTCAGGTGGTGACCATCCCCCATTTTCCTATCAGTAGGGCCTTCCTCTCCCCAATACCATCCCATTTTGTGTGTGTTGCATTGTCCGCTGACCAACCACACGAGTCACATTGTGACATTATCACCAACCAATAATTTTGTCCGGTGAATCCATGTCTCAAGCCCAGGCTTTGCCCAACTTTTTGAGACCCTCACTGATTAGGTTAAGAAATTGCGATGTCAGGTGGTGCAGCAGATTCAACAGTTGTCGGGGTTCTGGGTTTTGGCTCAGCTGCAGGCTCAACACGAACCAAAAATATATCTCCCTGACCGGTTTTCTGGAAGGAGAGATAAGTTTGTGCTTAAAGAATCCTGTAACTGTATTTCAGGCTTTTGCCCCCATTCTGCGGGGTGAGGCACGTGAGGGGATTTTCGTTCCCCTTTTCAAGAGCATTTTCCCAAACCAGGACCTTCTCTGTTGTAATTTGGCTTGAATATTTTTGACGGGGGCCCCTCTGGTGTTTTCAAGCAATGGACTGTCCAGTGAAGATTTGAGGATTGGGAACAGGGGTTTTGACTGGTTTATTTAAGGAGTCGCCTTCCATCAGGGTTTCCGGGGATCAA
>JARQOD010011244.1:0-24166 GCA_033576555.1 Oophaga sylvatica
GAGGCGCTTCGGTCCAATGGGTGTTGCAGGTCTGGGTCCAGCGCCTCCCATCTTTTTGCAACGCCGCCCTCCTGCTTGCTTCATGGCTCCCCAGCATCGCGTTCCTGCGTACTCGTACTTATCTGCCCTGTTGAGGGCAGAGTAAAGTACTGCAGTGCGCAGGTGCTGGGTCTCTCTGACCTTTCCCGGCGCCTGCGCACTGCAGTACATTGCTCAGGACTATAAGGGGAAGGGAAAATCAGGGAGGTAAGGGTAGATCCACCCAGTTCTCCTTAAGCTCACATAGAAGGTCTTGATGCCTGGAAGGTAGGGGGAGACTGCAGTATTTCCTGGGAGAATGGGGTAGCATAATGGACAACCAGTGGATCCTGCGGACTATAGGGGAAGGTTACAGGATAGACTTCTCCCATCTCCAACTCCAACGGTTTTGCACCACCAAGCCCCAGTCCCTTTCCGCGCAAAACAGGCACTGGACAGATGTCAGGAACCTCTTTGGCTGGAGACATACTAGCAATTTTTTAAATCGGTCCAATTTTGATGCAGGAGAGTCGGACGAGTGTAATGCAAGTGCCATGCGAGTGTCATGCATTTTTTATGCGAGTACAATCCAATTTTTCACACCTAGCATCCGATTTGCATCAGAATGCAGTGCGATTGCTATTTGATTGCAATATGATTTTAACATGAGCTTTTACATACAGCAATTCTCTGTTATTTACACATCGTTTTCAAACGAAATATTCTTCAAAATACGCTTATAATAATAATCTTTATTTTTATATAGCGCTAACATATTCCGCAGCGCTTTACAGTTTTGCACACATTATCGTCGCTGTCCCCGATGGGGCTCACATTCTAGATTCCCTATCAGTATGTTTTTTTTGGAGTGTGGGAGGAAACCGGAGTACCCGGAGGAAACCCACGCAAACACGGGGAGAACATACAAACTCCTTGCAGATGTTGTCCTAGGTGGGATTCGAACCCAGGACCCCAGCGCTGCAAGGCTGTAGTGCTATCCACTGAGCCACCGTGCTGCCCTTGTATACACTACTCAAAAAATTAAAGGGAACACTCAAATAACACATCCTAGATCTGAATGAATGAAATATTCTCATTGAATACTTTCTTCTGTACAAAGTTGAATGTGCTGACAAAATCACACAAAAATCATCAATGGAAACCAAGTTTATTAACCAATGGAGGCCTGGATTTGGAGTCACACACAAAATTAAAGTGGAATGTAATGTCCTTAAAACAAGTCAAAATGATGCTCAGTAGTGTGTGTGGCCTTCACGTGCCTGTATGACCTCCCTGTGCCTGTATGACCTCCCTACTATGCCTGGGCATGCTCCTGATGAGGAGACAAATGGTCTCCTGAGGGATCTCCCAGACCTGGACTAAAGCATCCGCCCACTCCTGGACAGTCTGTAGTGCAACGTGACGTTGGTGGATGGAGCGAGGCATGATGTCCCAGATGTGCTCAATTGGATTCAGGTCTGGGGAACGGGCAGGCCAGGCCGTAGCTTCAATGCCTTCATCTTGCAGGAACTGCTGACACACTCCAGCCACATGAGGTCTGGCATTGTCCTGCATTAGGAGGAACCCAGGGCCAACCGCACCAGCATATGGTCTCACAAGGAGTCTGAGGATCTCATCTCGGTACCTATTGGCAGTCAGGCTACCTCTGGCGAGCACATGGAGGGCTGTGTGTGCCTCTAAAGAAATGTCACCCGACACCATTACTGACCCACTGCCAAACTGGTCATGCTGAAGGATGTTGCAGGCAGCAGATCGCTCTTCACGGCGTCTCCAGACTCTGTCACGTGTGTTCAGTGTGAACCTGCTTTCATCTATGAAGAGCACGGCGCCAGTGGTGAATTTGCCAATCCTGGTGTTCTGTGGCAAATGCCAAGCGTCCGGCACGGTGTTGGGCTGTGAGCACAACCCCCATCTGTGGACGTCGGGCACTCAGACCATCCTCATGGAGTCGGTTTCTAACCATTTGTGCAGACACATGCACATTTGTGGCCTCATGGAGGTCATTTTGCAGGGCTCTGGTAGTGCTCCTCCTGTTCCTCCTTGCACAAAGGCGGAGGTAGCGGTCCTGCTGCTGGGTTGTTGCCCTCCTACGGCCCCCTCCATGTCTCCTGGTGTACTGGCCTGTCTCCTGGTAGCGCCTCCAGCCTCTGGAAACTACGCTGACAGACACAGCAAACCTTGCCACAGCTCACATTGATGTGCCATCCTGGATGAGCTGCACTACCTGAGCCACTTGTGTGAGTTGTAGAGTCCATCTCATGCTACCACGAGAATGAAAGCACAACCAACATTCAAAAGTGACCAAAACATCAACCAGAAAGCATTGGTAATGAGATGTAGTCTGTGGTCCCCACCTGCAGAACCACTCCTTTATTGAGTGTGTCTTGATAATTGCCAATAATTTCCATCTGTTGTCTATTCCATTTGCAGAATAGCATGTGAAATTGATTGTCAATCAGTGTTGCTTCCTAAGTGGACTGTTTGATTTCACAGAAGTTTTATTTACTTGGAGTTATATTCTGTTGTTTAATTGTTCCCTTTATTTTTTTGAGCAGTGTGTATGTGTGTATATATACAGTACAGACCAAAAGTTTGGACACACCTCATTCAACGATTTTTCTGTATTTTCACGACTATGAAAATTGTAGACTCACACTGAAGGCATCAAAACTATGAATTAACACAAAAAAGTGTGAAACAACTGAAAATATGTCTTATATTCTAGGTTCTTCAAAGTAGCCACCTTTTGCTTTGATTACTGCTTTGCACGCAGAAAAGGTGAACGGATGGACTCTACATGCCTGGTTCCCACCGTGAAGCATGGAGGAGGTGGTGTGATGGTGTGGGGGTGCTTTGCTGGTGACACTGTTGGGGATTTATTCAAAATTGAAGTGGTGAGCGGTCCAGCTCACCCCAAACCATCTCGATTGGGTTCAGGTCTGGTGACTGTGGAGGCCAGGTCATCTGGCATAGCACCCCAACACTCTCCTTCTTGGTCAAATAGCCCTTACACAGCCTGGAGGTGTGTTTAGGGTCATTGCCCTTTTGAAAAATAAATGATGGTCCAACTAAACGCAAACCGGATGGAATAGCATGCTGCTGCAAGATGCTGTGGTAGCCATGCTGGTTCAGTATGCCTTCAATTGTGAATAAATCCCCAACAGTGTCACCAGCAAAGCACCCCCACACCATCACACCACCTCCTCCATGCTTCACGGTGGGAACCAGGCATGTAGAATCCATCCATTCACCTTTTCTGCGTGCAAAGCAGTAATCAAAGCAAAAGGTGGCTACTTTGAAGAACCTAGAATATAAGACATATTTTCAGCTGTTTCACACTTTTTTGTAAAGCGTAATGTATAATTCCACATGTGTTAATTCATAGTTTTGATGCCTTGAGTGTGATTCTATAATTTTCATAGCCATGAAAATACAGAAAAATCTTTGAATGAGAAGGTGTGTCCAAACTTTTGGTCTGCACTGTGTATATATATATATATATATATATATATATATATATATATATATTGTGAGACAGTGAAGGAATATGTGTTGAATGGGGTGTACATTTCACCTAGGTACTGTGATGTATGGTATAAGGGAAATGGGTGGCTTTGTAAACCTAGTGGTAGAGAAAGGTCACTACACCTTACATTCATTACACACTTGCAGCTCAGGCCTGAAACTACTCAGGTGTTAATTAGGAGACCAGAAGTAGGTGTCTGCAAACACAGTCAGAGAGGACGCTTAGTCTGGACACAGGAAGGTGTCCCGGCACAAGAAGCGGTCTCCAGGAGTGGGAGCACGCTTAATCTGGACAAGGGGTCCAGGTACAGAAGGTGTCTCCAGGAGTGTGAGCTATCTCAGTCTGGGTGCAGGAAGTACCCCGGACACAGGAGTAGTCGCAGTGAGAATCCGTGCGAATAGCGGCTGAATAGGAGTGGATCTCTCTCAAGTCTGGACATGGAAGGTGCCTTCAGACACAAGGAGGAGTATCTGTGAAACTCCATACTGGTAACATATATCATATGTGTTGTTTTGGGTCAGGCTGGTAGAGCCGGGACCCGGATAGACAGGGCAATCTATCTATGTGTAATTAGTGGCTAGACAAGCCTAGGTTTTCTGTTTATGCTTTATTTTTATCTGTTTGCTGTGGACTTTAATAAAGCTGGTTGCGGCCAGTTTTCATCAGAACTGCTGTCTGAATGAACTGTTTTCGTGTCACTCTGTCTACCCAGACAGCGATCCTAGAGCTATATCCCTGGAAATGTTACAATTGGCGGAGAATGCTGGGGCAGCGCAGTGGCTGATACAGTTAGTGCTGGAGTGTGCATGCAGCACGGTGGCTTAGAGACAGCAATAAAGGTGAAGTCTGTTGAAATAGCAGCAGAGAAAAAAAAAGTGTGTGTCAAGAGAAACGTCTGATTGGAGCAGTCTTAAAGAGACAGTAGCCCTAATAGAGTTTGCAAAAGAAAAAAAAAAAAAGTGTGTCTGCACAGCAAAGCTGAACTTGTTGTGGAAAAGACTGTGGAGTGTGCAGCAGCAAAAAGAAACGTCGCCCTAATAGAGTTTGCAGAGAAAAAAAAAAAGTGTCTGCACAGCAGAGCTGAATTTTTCTGTGGAAAAAACTGTGGAGTGTGTATGTCTTGAGTGAAGACTGCCGTTGTTGAGACAGAGAAGTCTGACAGCATGGATGACAGCATGGAGGCGCTGTTTGAACAAATGGCGCAAGTGAATGTGCAACATAAGACTGCCGGGGTTGAGACAGATAAGTCCGGCAGTATGGAGGAGCTCATTGAGTACCTGGCCCAGGCCCAGCGAAGCATGCAGCAGAGCATGGAGCAGCAGCGCCTGCAGCACCAGCAGCGCATGCAGCAGGCCCAGCAGCAATTCCTGCAGCAGCAGCAGGAGAATAACCGGTTGTTTTTTGAGCAGGTTGCAGCACAGCAAAAGACTTGTGGCGCATCGTCCCAGAGTAGTGTTGTGAAGGCACCTGCGTTGTCCGCTGTAAAGAAGGCGGTAAGACGGTCCTTGAAAAAGATGACGCCTCGTGATGATGTGGAGGTATATCTCATTAGGTTTGAGAGACTGGCAGAGAAGGAGAATCTGCCCCTATCTGAATGGGCCATGATGGTCGCACCCTATCTGATTGGAGAGCCCCAAAGGGCATATGCTGACCTGAGCGAGCAGGACAGCCAAGACTATGGCAAGCTGAAAGCGGAGATTCTTACCCGGCTGGGTGTTACGGTGACAGCCCGTGCCAGGGGAGTTCATGACTGGAGATACAGTTGGGAGTCTGCAGTCAGCAGGCTTGATTATGGAGTTGAAAAGGTGATAGTGGACCGCTACACCCAAGCACGTCCTCCTGAGGTACAGCCGTCTGAGAGGTCGTCACTTCGGAGTTCCCGGACGCTGAACTCTCGCGGAAAGAGCGTTCCAGCTGTTGGGGACATGGGGTATGCTGATAAGCGGGTTCAGGCCCGAGGGGACATGTGGGTGGGAGAGTGTGATGGACAGTGTTGGAGCTGGCGTGAAATTGCAGCCAACTGTCCAATAGAGGGGGAGCCTATGTGTTGTGATGTTGGCAGATCCCTCTCTCTCTGCCAGAACCTGTGTGTGTGTCCACCTCAGCCGAAGAGACTGGACCACAGGGGTCCCCGGTGGTTGTAAATGACTGCCCAGCAGAGGCCCTCTTGGACTCAGAGAGTCCAGTGACTTCCGTATGTGACAGCCTGATTGATAGGGACTTCATCCCTGATAAGCACCTGAGTATGGTGTGCATCCATGGAGACACCAAAGTCTACCCAGAGACTGCCGTGGACTTGGTCCCCAAACTCGGGGAGGTTTCATATGAAGTGGGGGTAGTGAAGAACCTGGTGCACCCCGTCATATTGGGTAATGACTTTCCCCGGTCTAAGGATCTCTGGGGAGAAATGTTTCTGATGGACAGTGTGATGAAGCTCCTATTGAGGGTGCGCAGTCCCGAGGGGCGGAACACAATGCTAGTGGGCCGTTTAACTTATGTGATAATGATAATGATGATGATGATCATGATAATGATGATGACCATGATAATGATGAGATAATGATAATGATGATGATCATGATAATGATGATGACCATGATAGTGATGATGATACTGATCATAGTCATGATAATGATGTTGATAATAATGATGACTGTGATGGTGATGAAGTTCCTTTGCAGGTGATGTTGGGAGACGAGGATGGTGGTTCTCGGGAACCGAGTGTCCCTTACTTACCTGTGTCCTGTGACAATTTTGAGAGTGAGCAGTGGCGAGACCCCTCTCTTAGGACGGCACAGGAAAATATGATTGTTCTAAATGAGGTTTCCCAGGAGCCTGGCTCTGAGGAGAGGTTTCCTCATGCTGCCATGGACAATAGCCTATTGTATAGGGACACTGAAGTCCAGGGAGAGGTCGTGAGTCAGCTCCTAGTACCTGAGCTATATAGAAGTATAGTGCTGGGGTTGTCACATAGTCACATACTTGAGGGACCAGATGGTGAAGTTAATGTTGTGGATGACATGTTAACTAAGGTTCCAGATCAAGATGTGAATGAAAATGAATTGTATAACCCTGACAGTGAGCAGGATGTGAATGAAAATGAATTGTATAACCCTGACAGTGAGCAGGATATGAATGAAAATGGATTGTATAACCCTGACAGTGAGCAGGATGTGAATGAAAATGAAGTGTATAGCCCTGACAGTGAGCCAGATGTGGCTGAGAAAAAGGGGTCAGATAGTGATAGTGAATTATCTGATGACCATAAAGCAACCAGTGCAAATGAGGAAGGCATGGTAGCAGAGGAGGTTGAGAGTCCTGAGAAGAAAGCTGATGCTGACCTTACAGCCAGACAGAAGATGGCATCTGAAGATGTTTTACAGTTAGCCGGTTCCCTGGCGAAGACTAAGGTGAAAGGAGGAGAGCTGAGCTTTAAAGGCAGGACTCTGAAACTGAACACAGCACAAGTGGATGCTGTTGAAGATGAGAAGTTGTCGGTGTGTGGTGTGGATCTGCATCATGCCAAGGACCCTGAAGGTGATGCTGCAGAGGTGGAAAAAGCCATGGAAGTGGTGGTCACCAAGCCAGATGCCTCATCAGAAGCTGAGGTTTCAAGTGAAGCTGTGAGGAACAAGACTGAAGATATGGGGACTGACTCTGTCCAGGAATCTGTTTCTGCCGAAGACAGCGGCGTGGACGGGTTACGGTCCGGATCAGTAGCTGGCATTGGTGAGCTCAAGCGCACTTTCAGGGAGGCTACATCGGAGCCACGTCCCAACAAATGGGAAAAGCGATGTGTCACTCCGTTGCCGCTACAGACACACGGGAGCCCAGATGGGATGCAGAACGTGGTGGAAGAGAAGAATCCGGCGGGTTCTGAGTATACAGATGCCGCTATCAAGGAGAACTTGAAAGCTGGAATAAATGGAGATATTGGAGACCAAAGTGATGTGACTGAAGAAGTAGAGTGTAGGACTGACGGTAGGGCTTCTGGGCATGTCCTGCCAGAAGAGCCTGAAGGAGGGGAACTGGAGAAAAGTGAAAAACCCCTATACCTTCTGTGATAGTTGGTGACACATGGTCAGTGCACCAGGGACAGGAGGTACGTGAGTTTCTGAGGAAGAGTCAGCAGAAGTGTTCTGATGTGCCGGGTCGTACTTCTCTGGCCAGGCACTATATCGAAACTGAGCCCGGCCCTAAGGTCAAGATGAAACCGTGCAGGATACCCGAGGCCCGCAGAGAGCATAGGCCTGGGAGGGTACAGGGTAGTGCGGATGCTTCAGATGAAGAGAAAGCTGATGTTGGCTATGCCTCAGGTGAAGATACAAATGACAGTGGTGAAGATGAAGCTGATGAGGGCCATGACTGGTCCAGAGTTCACTGTCTCTGTTGGATTGTTGACCAGCCCTCCGGTCTGGATGACCAGCCCTCCGGTCTGGAGAAGAGGGAGGGGATATGTGAGACAGTGAAGGAATATGTGTTGAATGGGGTGTACATTTCACCTAGGTACTGTGATGTATGGTATAAGGGAAATGGGTGGCTTTGTAAACCTAGTGGTAGAGAAAGGTCACTACACCTTACATTCATTACACACTTGCAGCTCAGGCCTGAAACTACTCAGGTGTTAATTAGGAGACCAGAAGTAGGTGTCTGCAAACACAGTCAGAGAGGACGCTTAGTCTGGACACAGGAAGGTGTCCCGGCACAAGAAGCGGTCTCCAGGAGTGGGAGCACGCTTAATCTGGACAAGGGGTCCAGGTACAGAAGGTGTCTCCAGGAGTGTGAGCTATCTCAGTCTGGGTGCAGGAAGTACCCCGGACACAGGAGTAGTCGCAGTGAGAATCCGTGCGAATAGCGGCTGAATAGGAGTGGATCTCTCTCAAGTCTGGACATGGAAGGTGCCTTCAGACACAAGGAGGAGTATCTGTGAAACTCCATACTGGTAACATATATCATATGTGTTGTTTTGGGTCAGGCTGGTAGAGCCGGGACCCGGATAGACAGGGCAATCTATCTATGTGTAATTAGTGGCTAGACAAGCCTAGGTTTTCTGTTTATGCTTTATTTTTATCTGTTTGCTGTGGACTTTAATAAAGCTGGTTGCGGCCAGTTTTCATCAGAACTGCTGTCTGAATGAACTGTTTTCGTGTCACTCTGTCTACCCAGACAGCGATCCTAGAGCTATATCCCCTGGAAATGTTACAATATATACAGGGTGGTCCAAAAGTAGGTGGACAGAAAATAATAACATTTATTTTGATTTATATATAAAATTATATTTACTAACACAAGCATAACATTGACAATTAAATTTTATTCTGAACAATAATACAAAAGCCCTGAAATTTTATCAGCGCCGGTGCTCAAACTGTTTTCCATCACAATTTGCACAGCTTTGAAGTCTGCCTCTTACGCTTCGACAAACATTTTTACACAAGTCTCTGGGTATTAATTTCTTGAAATGCATCTCTTACGTAATTTTTCAAATCACTAACACTTTTTGGTTTTCGACTGTAATAAGAATGAAAAGTGGAATCTGATTGGTTGCTAAGGGCAACTGAGTCAGTTTCACTTTACACCATGTTTGATAAATCTCCCCCTTCATAACCCCATTACACATACTGTCCACCTACTTTTGGACCACCCTGTATATGTATTCTACTAGATGTTGGCCCGATTCTAACGCATCGGGTATTCTAGAATATGTATGTAGTTTATTTATGGAGATTTAAGAATAATGCAATGAATACACAGGATTTTTCGGGTAAAATATATACATTATCATTAAATGTTATTGCTCATAGAACTTAATACAACTGAACAAAATTATTAAACAGATCATCAAAAATATATAAACTATTACATGAATATCTAACTGTATTTAAATGAATCATCGGACAAAAGAAGTGCATCAACACTATAATATATTTGTTAACAATATCAACCCAAAATATTTTTGTACACTACATTTTTTGTGAATACTTTTTGACTATCTCTAAGCAACTTTCCTTGTAAATGGGTATCCAAAACTTGCGGCTGCGACCAATCAGCAATATTGGCGCCAAATTTAAACACCGCTCTGCTGATTGGTCGCGGTCGCCGCCCGCGACCAATCAGCGATTTTGGCGCCAAATTTAAACACGCTCTCCGGGAGATGATACACTCTCTCCGGGAGATGACCGACTGCTCGCACCAGAAGTATCCCGACCGGTGGCGCCGCTCCCCGGTCCTCTGTTCACACTTGCCGTCGGGAGATCAGCGGCCGTAGCCCGCTGATCTGCCGACGGTAGCCGCATGGAGGTCAGCGGCGCCGCCGGTCAGGGTACTTCTGCTGCGAGCAGCCGGGAGATGACCGGCTAGCGCCGGTCAGATAAGCCGCTAACGGCCGCCATCTTTATTCTGAAATCCTGCATCGCTGATTGGCCGCGGCCGGACCAATCAGCGACGCAGCATTTCCTGGACAGAAAGACAGACAGACGGGATAAGACGATTATATATATTAAATAGATGTTACTGTGTATTACCTCATGTCACTGTGTATTACCTCATATTACTGTGTATTACCTCATGTTACCGTATATTACCTCATGTTACCTGTGTATTACCTCATATTACTGTGTATTACCTCATGTTACAGTATATTACCACATGTTACTGTATATTACCACATGTTACTGTATATTGCCTCGTGTTAACTGTGTATTACCTCATGTCACTGTGTATTACCTCATGTTACTGTGTATTACCTCATATTACTGTGTATTACCTCATATCACTGTGTATTACCTCATGTTACCGTATATTACCTCATATTACCTCATGTTACCTGTGTATTACCTCATATTACTGTGTATTACCTCATATTACTGTGTATTACCTCATGTTACTGTATATTACCTCATTTTACTGTATATTACCTTATGTTACTTATGTATTACCTCATGTCACCTGTGTATTATCTCATGTCACTGTGTATTACCCGTGTTCAGTAAACGTGACAGAAGTACATCAGACACTGTAACTGACAAAACATGTTCAGTACATCATGGGCAGTTGGTGAGTCACATTACCACATGGGCAGAGTTAGCCCTGCGTCGCTGATTGGCCGCGGCCGGACCAATCAGCGACGCGGGATTTCCTGGACAGACAGACAGACAGACAGGATAAGACGATTATATAAATAGATGTGTATATTTATATTCTATTGTTTCTATTATAACATGTCAGTGTGATTTTACTGTAGTGCATATGAATTGCCTGCTTTTCAAAGGACACCGGTACGTAAAAATCGTACAGCTCTCGCATGGTACAATTGCTGTGCAATATTTTTTTTTTTATCGCACCCATTGACTTCTATTGTAGAATGCGATTAAATTTTTCATGACAATCACAGCATGCTGTGATTTTTTTACCAGTCCGATCGTGATCCGATCCGAGCTGGAAAAAAAACGCAGATGAATACACCATCATAGATTAACATTGGTCCGAATTCAATCCAATTTTTTTATTATATTGAATTCGTCTGATTTCATCGCAAGTGGGAATGAGCCCTTAAAGTTGGGGGCAGTCGAGCCGGTACCTGTTGTAGAGATAGGTCAGGGCCACTACTCTTTCCTGTTCTCCATAAAAAAGCCTTCGGGCAAATATCGGACCATCATAAATCTAAAGCCCCTGAATCAGTGCGTCAGGTACAAAAGATTCAAAATGGAGACAATAAAATCAAGCATCCAGCTAATAGGGAGAGACCAGGCCATGTGCACTTTAGATCTGAGAGATGCATACTACCACGTGCCAATTCACCCAGACCACCGCCAATATCTGAGGTTTGCTTTAGACCATTAGGGTTCGGGCCACCATTTCCAGTTTACGTGCCCTCCATTTGGCCTAACCTCAGCCCCTCGCATCTTTACGAAGATAATGACGGAGGTGGTAGCTTTTCTGAGGAGGCAAGGGATTATCGTGGTCCCCTATCTGGACGATATCCTGCCGGTAGCAGACTCGGCTATCTGCCTCAATCAACAACTGGCCCAGACTATCAACATTCTAGAGGGCCTGGGTTGGCAAATGAACTGGGAGAAATCCGACCTATGTCTAGGGATCCAGAAGGTGTTTTTAGGAGTCCTTGATTCCTATCACAGGATGTCTTCCCTGCCCCTCTTGAAACAGGAAGAATATATAAAAAAAAAGGTTGCACTCTATCATGCTAAAGCATGTCAATGTAAAATATAAGAAATATGAATAGCAATACGGCTTTTGAATATTAGGAAAAAAAATTGAGACGCTTAGCATAAAATTTGGCCAAATTATATCTGCCCATCAACCATCGTCAAGGTGGCCTCAAGCTGTATATGGAGGTAGCTCCTCCTGGTATGCACCTATTCACACTAGTCTGGATGTGCTAGTCAGTTTTTTGGTCATTTGTGTGTTAGATTACTGACCAAGCACTCCGCCCTTCAGCATGTGGTGATTTTAATTGTAGCAGGTTCCTACTTACCCATAAATGCAGGCATTGCTGAGAGAGGAGTCCACATTCACCCAGGAATTCAGACATCAGCCTAGGAGAGGTATTCACACACGTAGGGACCCATCAGTTTTTGAGGCCACCTTGACGATTGGTTGATGGGCAGGTATAATTTGGCCAAATTTTATGCTAAGCGTTAGTGATGAGTGAACGTGCTCGGTAATGCTTGTTACTCGCCCTAGCATCACTGTACTTGCAGTACTCGGCGAGCAGCGAGCATTTCCGTGTTTGCGCGAGTACTGGTGCACGCCCTGCATTTTTGGCGCTCTTTAGAGCACCAGTCAACATTCAGGGATTGTCTGCCACACACTGCTGCAGCCATCTTTGTTGTGGTATTACAGTGATTGACTGGCTGCACAGCATCATCAGGTGTATAAGAGACCGGGCGGCGCCATGCTCGACTCTGTCTGCTCCGGAATTAGCGAGTGTAGGGAGAGCTGCTGACAAGATAGGGTCAGATTTGGGGGTTTAGAAGTTAGTGTAGGTCTAACATCAAAGAAGACACAAATCCAACTTAATCATCAGCCCCTCTAGGACTAATTATGGCGTATATAAATTGCAGTGCTAGGTAGGCAGGGAGTGTATGTGTGTATATACATATCAATGCAAGACATTCGCGCACTGTATCATACCTCCCAACTTTTGAAGATGGGAAAGGGAGAAAGGTTGCGGCTCGCGCAGTGCGCCACTGTAAATTTTAGGCCACGCCCCGACCACACCCATTTCACAACTAGTCACACCCATGCCCCAACCACATCCATTTAGCACTGGTGATCACACTGACTGGTACTGAGGGCACAGTGACTGGTACTGTGGGCACACTGGTACTGAGTAAAAGAAAGAACAGAGAGAGAAAAAGAAAACAGAGAGAAAGGAGAGAGAGAAAGAAAGAGGGAAAAGCAAGAAAGAACAGAGAGAAAGTAGAGAGAAAAAAAACAAAGAGGGGAAAGAAAGAACAGAGACGGAGAAAGAAAGAGGGGAAATAAAGAACAGAGAGTGAGGGAGAAAGAAAGAGGAGAAAGAAAGAACAGAGAGAGAAAGAAAGAAAGAACAGAGAGAAAGAAAGAAAGAGGGGACAGAAAAAAAGAACAGAGAAAAAAGAAAGAGGGGAAAGAAAGAACAGAGAGGGAGAGAGAAAGAAAGAGGGGAAAGAAAGAACAGAGAGAGAAAGACAGAGCGGAAAGAAAGAACAGAGAGGGAGAGAGAAAGAGGGGAAAGAAAGAACAGAGAAAGAAAGAACAGAGAAAAAGAAAGAATAGAGAGAGAAAGAAAGAGGGCAAAGAAAGATAGAAAGGGGAAAGAAAGAACAGAGAGAGAGAAAGAAAGAACAGAGAGAAAGAAAGAAAGGGGAAAGAACAGAGAGAGAGAAAAAGAAAGAAAGAGGGGAAAGAAAGAACAGAGAGAGAAAGAAAGAAAGAAAGAGGGGAAAGAAAGAACAGAGAAAGAAAGAAAGAAAGACAAAGGGGAAAGAAAGAACAGAGAGAAAAAGAAAGAATAGAGAGAGAAAGAAAGAGGGGAAAGAAAGAACAGAGAGAGAAAGAAAGAGGGAAAGAAAGAACAGAGAGAAAGAAAAAAAGAACAGAGAGAAAGAAAGAGGGAAAAGACCAGAGAGAGAGAAAGAAAGAGGGGAAAGAAAGAACAGAGAGATAGAGAAAAAGAAAGAAACAGAGAGAGAGAAAAAGCGTGACAGAAAAAAAGAAAGAGGGTAAAGAAAGAAACAAAAGAGGGAGAGAAAGAAAGAACAAGAGATAGAGAGAAAGAAAGATGGGAAAGAAAGAACAGAGAGAGAAAGAAAAAGAAAGAAAGAACAGAGAGTGAGAGAGAAAGAAAGAGGGGAAAGAAAGAACAGAGAGAGAAAGAAAGAACAGAGAGAAAGAAAGAAAAAGAACAGAGAGAAAGAAAGAGGGGAAAGAAAGAACAGAGAGAAAGAAAGAGGGGAAAGATAGAACAGAGAAAGAGAAAGAAAGAGGGGAAAGAAAGAAAAAAGGGAAAGAAAGAACAGAGAGATAGAAAGAGGGGAAAGAAAGAACAGAGAGAAAGAAAGAAAAAGAACAGAGCGAAAGACTGAGGGGAAAGAAAGAACAGAGAGGGAGAGAGAAAGAGGGGAAATAAAGAACGGAGAGAAAAAGAAAAAGAATAGAGAGAGAAAGAAAGAGGGGAAAGAAAGAACAGAGAGAGAAAGATAGGAGAAAGAAAGAACAGAGAGAGAGAAAAAGAAAGGGGAAAGAAAGAAAGAACAGAGAGAAAGAAAGAAAGGAGAAAGAACAGAGAGAGAAAAAGAAAGAAAAGGGGAAAGAAAGAACAGAGATAAAAAGAAAGAATAGAGAGAGAAAGAAAGAGGGGAAAGAAAGAACAGAAAGGGAAAGAAAGAACAGAGCGAGAGAAAGAAAAAAAGAACAGAGAGAAAGAAAGAGGGGAAAGACCAGAGAGAGAGAAAGAAAGAACAGAGAGAGAGAAAAAGCGGGACAGAAAAAAAGAACAGAGAGAAAAAAAGAAAGAGGGTAAAGAAAGAAACAAAAGAGGGAGAGAAAGAAAGAACAGAGAGATAGAGAGAAAGAAAGATGGGAAAGAAAGAACAGAGAGAGAGAAAGAACAGAGAGAGAGAGAGAAAGAACAGAAAGAAAGAGGGGAAAGAAAGAAAAAGAACAGAGAGAGAAAGAAAGATGGGAAAGAAAGAAAGAACAGAGAAAGAAAGGGGAAAGATAGAACAGAGAAAGAGAAAGAAAGGGGAAAGAAAGAAGAGAGAAAGAAAGAAAAAAGGGAAAGAAAGAACAGAGAGATAGAAAGAAAGAGCGGAAAGAAAGAACAGAGAGAAAGAAAGAAAAAGAACAGAGTGAAAGAAAGAACAGAGCGAAAGGGGAAAGAAAGAAAGAAAGAACAGAGAGAAAGAAAGAGAGAAAGAAAAAAAGAACAGAGAGAAAGAAAGAGGGGAAAGAACAGAGAGAGAGAAAAAAAGGGGAAAGAAAGAACAGAGATAGAGAAAAAGAAAGAAACAGAGAGAGAGAAAGAAAGAAAGAACAGAGATAGAAAGAAAGTGGGGAAAGAAAGAACAGAGAGAAAGAAAGATGGGAAAGAAAGAAAGAACAGAGAGAAAGAAAGAACGAACAGAGAGAGAGAAAGAAACAGAGAGAGAAATAAATAAAGATTCTATAAAGATACTATAGCAGCCCGGCTCCCATTGTAGTGCTCACCTGAGCCTCCCGGTGCAGGACATATCATGATCCGCTCACATGGCCGACATCCCCGATTCCAAGGCGAGGACACAGTGATGGATCTGAAGCATTCCCTGAAGTGCCTCCATGGTTCCGTCACAATCTCCTCCCGAAATCACCTAATTTCCGGTCATCTTCCAGCACGTCACTTCTGGTGGAACATCACGTGCGAGTTTTAAAGTGCTCCTCGGGGCTCCGGCATGTACTCCTGTGTCCACGGGAAAAGCTCCCGGCCGGGACAGCGGGGCAGACTCTCAAAATCGGGAGTGTCCCGCTGAATTCAGGACGGTTGGGAGGTATGAATGCTCCCCACCATACACCTTGTACACGCATGGCTCTGCACACCTCATACACACACGGTTCCGCTTTGTATGCCTCGTACACACACGGCTCCGCTCCGTCCACCTCGCACACACAAGGCTCCACTCAGTATACAAAAGGCTCCACTCCGTACACTTGTACACACGCAGCCACGCTTTGTACACCTTGTACACACACAACTCCACTCCGTAAACCTTGTACACATGCGGCTTTGCAGCATACACCTCGTACACACGCGGTTCTGCTCCGTACACCTCGTACACACGCGGCTCCGCTACATACACACAAGGTGATATGGAAATTTAATTAGGATAAAAATATCCTGTGTTTGCTGCTTGCCATGTCCAAATCTCTATATAATGTCTTTTTGAGCGCTCAGAACGAAATGAGGACTGTCCACACGAAAGTGTCAGTATAACAGTTCGTCAAAGACCTACATTTATTATTGTTTCAAGTTTTTATACGTTTACAAAAAGGGGCTGGTTAGTCAATTAACATACAATTAAAAGCTGCTAGATTATTGGCTGTTCTAGTGTAAATATGATAATTATGATAATCATGATTAAAAGAGCTGAAGTTGCAGAATTATTGTTTATATTCTTGTGATCTAGTTGCCTTGCATAACTATAATGTAAACAACAGATATCTAATAGGACATTTTGTACTTCATGCATTTGTTCCTTTACGAAGGTCTTATGAAGGCCAGATTTCTTTAAAACGACTGATTATATCTGGCCTAGAAATATGTGAGCACAAGGTTTTTTTTAGCAAGTGAGATCTATCTAACTGTGAACTGTGAATACATATATGTGAATATACTTTGAATATATAGAAGACATATATATTTCCATGACAAAGGCTCCACTCCATACACACACGGGTCTGCTCCACTCTGTACACACACGGCTCAAGCACGGAGCCCTGTGTGTACGGAGCTGAGCGACTCAGCTCCGTACACTTCACACACACAGGGCTCCGTTTTGTACACACACAGCACTGCTACATCCACCTCGTACACACGGCTACGCTCCGTAAACCTCATACACGCGCGGCTCAGCTCCGTAAACCTCGTACACGTGCGGCGCGGCTCAGCTCCGTAAACCTCGTACACGCGCAGCGCGGCTCAGCTCAGTAAACCTCGTACACGCGCGGCTTGGCTCCGTGCACCTCGTACAGACACGGCTCCCCTCCATCCAACTCGTACAGACACGGTTCTGCTACATCCAACTCGTACACACAAGGCTCTGCTCTGTACACCTCGTACACACTACAGCACTGCTACATCCACCTCGTACAAGGGTGGCTCCGCTCCGTGCACCTCGTACACACGCGGCTCCGCTCCGTGCACCTCGTACATGAGCAGCTCCGCACCGTGCACCTCGTACACGCGGGGCTCCGCTCCGTGCACCTAATACACGCACGGCTCCGCTCCATCCAACTCGTACACGCATGGCTCCGCTACATCCAACTTGTACACACACGGCTCTGCTCTGTACACCTCATACACACTACAGCACTGCTACATCCACCTCGTACACACACGGCTCCGCTCCGTACACCTTGTACACATACGGCTCCGCTCCGTACACCTCGTACACACAAGGCTCCACTCCGTACACTTCGTACACACATGGCTCCGCTCCGTACACCTCGTACACACACAGCTCCGCTCCGTACACCTCGTACACACACGGCTCCGCTCCGTACACCTCGTACACACACGACTCTGCTACATCTAACTTGTACACACTACAACACTGCTACATCCACACTGTAAACCTAGCACCATGACAACCATCACAGCAGAGTCCTGCACACAACCAGGACACTGATCATGTGACCCCTGACTCCTCCCCTCCTGTGACCTCATCACAGGTCCTGTGGGCACAGAAGAGTACAGCATAGCAGCGTCATTGCTAGCTGTGAGAGGCTGAGCTGTAGAGACAGGGAGGGCGAGGATGGGGGCGTGGCGGCTCATCTCACTGCGGGATACATAGTGTTCTGAGGGACGGGGGGGTCAGAATTGGGACTGTCCCGCTCAATCCGGGACGGTTGGGAGGTATGCTGTATGTGGGTATATACTGTAGATCTCAGTAGCAGACAGGCATTCTATGTGGCATACGTCAAGAGGGTCCATTCCATTACTGTCTGCTGCTACCTATAAGCTATATTGACCGTATCTACACAGCCCTAGATCTCAGTGGGCAGCAAATTTTTTTTGCATCTTAATACTGATTTTTTTCCAAAGCAATCCTGTACCCCTTATTTTTTGTCTAATTGCTTGTTGACACTGCAGAATACAGGCAGATCATTTACATAGTACAGCGTGAAAATACAGCTACTTTGAACGGGTTTGCCTGTCCCAGGCCTGACATCTGAGTGTGCCTAAAAATCTGCCATTTTTTGTGCTACTGTAGAATTTTTTTGGAGTGTATTATAAAAAATTTTGACACCATTTTGTTGCCCAAAAAAATTTAACTGCAGGAAAGATATAGTACACTGGGTTTTGTCTGCCACATGGATTGCATATCATTGCAAGATTACTTCATTTCAGTTTTTTGTTTTTCTTTTGTATTTTTACTATTTTTGTATTTAGTACAAATAAGGTGTGCCCTCCTTTCTACTGAGCTGTGTAGTTCATATATAGTGCCTCTTCAGCTGGGTGTCCGTTTGGGACCCGAAGACTCTCAGCCACTATTCACAGTAGGTAGGTTTTAACATTAAAGAGTGTAGTTACTGTCCCAAATGGGTACACCTTGCCGTGGTGGGACAGCTTTATACTTTTTTTGATCAAAACAGTGTTTACTAAGTACTATGTTAATTATTCAATGCACTTGCTATTTTATTTATTTCCATTAGGGTATGTGTACACATTGTTTTTTCCTTTGGTTTTGTTCATTTTTTGTGGTACTGTAGAATTTTTTTGGAGTGTCTTATATAATTTTTTGACACCATTTTGCTGCCCTAAAAATATTTATCTGCCCAAAAAATATTTAGCTACAGGAAAGATATATTACACAGGGTTTTGTCCTCCACATGGATTGCATATCATTGCTCTAAAAATTTTGCCATTTCAGGCCTCCATAGAATTTTTTCACCCATAGCCTACTTATTGACAAAATTTTGTTGGCCAAAAAAGAAAAGTCAAGGCAGATATTTGAAAGTGGGCTCTCTTTGTCAGACACCTGATCTATCAGTGTGCTAAAAATTGTGGCATTTCAGGCCTACATTCCCCTTTTTTGCTGTCTGTTACCCTATTTGTATACAGTCTTTTTGGGTAAAAAAATAAATAAATCCAGTCCACATATTGACCAGTGTGTTATCTGTGTCAGACGCCTATCTCTCTGTGTGCTAAAAATTGTGGCATTTCAGGGCTACATTACATAGTTTTTTCTTGGTCTTACCACAGTTATTGACACCAGTTTGTTAAACAAATAAATTACATTCCAGATAACATGAAAAACATTGTACTCCATTTAAAATGGGAAATTAATAATAATTTTATTTTTATATAGCGCTATCTTATTCTGCAGCGCTTTACAGACATTATCATTGCTGTCCCCAATGTTGCTCACAATTTAAATTCCCTATCAGTATGTCTTTGGAGTGTGGGAGGAAACCCACGCAAATACAGGGAGAACATACAAACTCATTGCAGATGTTGTCCTTGGTGGGATTTGAACCGAGGACTCCAGCTCTGCAAGGTTGCAGTGCTAACCACTGAGCTACCGTGCTACCCATGTGGCAAGGGACAGGGAAGTGGATGTGATGGTGCATGCAGAGGCCGTGGGCAAGCTGCAATTGTGCCACAACAAACACCCACATCTTCTCGAAACAGATTCCTGTCAGAATTCATAGGGGATGGCAGAACAGTGCTCTTGACACCAGAGCAGCGTGAAAAGGTAGTTGGTTGGATGGCGGATAATGCTTCCATTCACTTGGCCACCACCACCAGCACCCTGTCTTCCACACGGTCAAGTCTGAGTAGCCGTGACTCTGGACCACATATTCCTAACCCTGATCCTCTTTCCTCCTCCCATGCCAAGCGCCCACAGACAACTAATCCCACACTTGGACACTCCGAAGAACTGTTCACTTTATAGATTCGGGCCTCTCGCTCGGTCCACTTGAAGCGGGGAAAACTGAGATTGCATATAGTGATGCCCAAATATTTGAGCAGCCACGTTCACACGAAGGCAACAGTGGGAATGTGTCACGGGAGGTGGACGATGTTGAGACACAATTGCCAGAAAGTCAGGAGGAGGACCAGGTTGCGGAAGTGGAAGAGGAGGTGGTGGATGATATAGTAACTGACCCAACCTGGCAGGAGGACATGCAGAGTGAGGACAGCAGCACACAGGGGGAGGGAGGCGTAGCACCACAACAGGCAGGAAGAAGCACTGTGGTGGCAGCAGACAGAAGGCGGGCAACCGTTCCTCGTAACACCAACATGACGGAAGTTGTCAGTACAACTGTTAGGTCTTCTCGAGTCTGGTTGTTTTTTAAAGACTCTGCCGAGTCTTTAACCTCAAACAGGCCATTTACACCACCTGCTATGCCTGCATCAGCAGCTGTAGCAAAACTACCAGCCTGACTACCATCAGCATGATCAGGCACATGGCAGCGAACACCCGACTTTGTGGGCTGAATCCCAGGGTCCAGGAACAGTGTCTGCTGGTGACACCACTGCTTCTTCCGCTGTTGTGCGTGGAAGCCAATCCCCTGTCCATGGTGCCTGCAAAGATGCCTCCTGCCCTGCACCTGTCATTGCACACACTCATCTACCACCATCAGCAAGCACGTCCACGTCCTTGTCCCAGCGGAGCCTTCAGTTGTCCATACCCCAGTCATTGGAACGCAAGCGGAAATACGCAGCCAACGCCCCACAGGCCACAGTACTAAATTCACACATTTCTCGCCTGCTTGCGCTCAAAATGTTGCCTTTTAGGCTCGTGGAGACGGAAGCTTTCCGCAACCTGATGACGGCGGCCGTCCCAAGGTACTCTGTCCCCAGCGACACTATTTCTCCCGGTGTGCCGTCCCGGCATTACACAAGCACGTGTCCCACAACATTACACGTGCCCTCAACAATGCAGTTACAGGGAAAGTACACTTAACCACGGACACATGGGCAAGTGCTTCTGGGCAGGGATGGTACATCTCACTGATGGCACACTGGGTTAACATAGTGGAAGCCGGGACCCAGTCAACCCTTGGGATGGAACACGTCCTACCAACACCGAGGATTGCGAGCCCTAGGTCAATCAGGGTTGCTCCCACAGTCTACAGCTCCTGCACGTCATCCTCTTCAACCTGCATCTCTGAAATCACCTCATCAGTCGCAAGCTGGAAGCACTGCGGCACTGTCTCAGCCAAGCGGCAACAGGCTGTGCTGAAGCTGATATCCTTAGGTGACAAACCTCACAATGCTGAAGAGTTGTGGACAGCTCTGAAAGAGCAGGCAGATATGTGGCTGACACCGCTGAACCTACAGCCAGGCATGGTCGTGTGTGACAATGGCCGGAACTTGGTGGCGGCTCTGAGGTGAGGCGAGCTTACACACGTACCATGCCTGGCCCATGTGCTTAAACTAGTGGTTCAACGATTTCTAAAAACATACCCGGAGCTGCAGGATCTGCTTGTGAAAGTACGCCCATTTTAGAAAGTCAGCTACAGCTTCAGCTGCTCTTGCCATGCTTCAGCAGCGTTTCCAGCTTTCGTAGGGAAGCACGGGATCTCACGCAGAGATTCAAGAAGAGACGTTACCCCAGCAAATGCATCTCTCGGGATTATCAGAGAGCCAACATGCATTCCCAGGAGTCACTATTGGTCTCGAGGAACAAATCTACGGACAATTACGTTCGGTTTATCACCAATTACAACACAAACTGGTCCCAGGTGAGAAACATTCTGCAGAAGCATTGGGGCATTCTGACTACCGATCTTCAGACATCTCAAGTAGTGAGTCAACAGCCACTCCTGACTGCTAAGGCCTCTTTCACACATCAGTTTTTCGGCGTCAGGCACGATGCGGCGTTTCGCCTTATCGCCGGATCCGGTTTTTGAAATGTAAAACCGGATACAACGGATCCGGTTTTTGGCCGGATTATTGTAACGGATCCGGCGGAAAACCGGATCTGTCTCATCCGGTGTATCCATTTTTTTATCCGTTTTTTGACGGATTACGCCGGATCCGGTATTTAAAAACTCCCTTTTTGAGGTTCAAAACATGATTGGCTACTGAAAACCTATATATACACTGTTCCTGTATTTACCTATATATACACTGTGGTCTGGGCTACAAAACCAAAACCAGACAAAAAAAAAACGGATCCGGTTTTTGACGGATCCGGCGCATTGCGGCGCTCATAGACTTTCATTGTAAAAAAAAGCTGGAAGCGCCGGATCCGGCCTTTTCGCCGGAGACAAAAAACGTTACATGAGACGTTTTTTCCAGATGCCGGATTGAGACCAGACGCCAAAAACGGACGCGCTGCATGCCAATGCGACGCGATCCGGCACTAATGTTAGTCTATGGTAAAAAAACGGATCCGGTTTTATTTTTTACCGGATCCTGTTTTCAGAAAACATGCCGGAACTCGCCTGATTGAAAAAACCTGATGTGTGAAACAGGCCTAAGAGGGCACCTAATCTAAGGGACATACTTACTAAGAGCCACTATACGAGACCCGTCACTAGATAGAACCAGGGTATCATTTTTAAAGGATCTTTTCCTTGTGGCAACTGTAATGTCTGTCCCTTCATGCATCCCACGCGGGATACTTTCTACCATCCCATTGACCAGGGGCAGTTTAAACTGAAATCGTACATTAATTGTAAGACTACCAATGTGGTTTACGCCACTATTTGTCCGTGCCCACAAATTTATGTCGGTCAAACATCACAGGAATTGAGGCGTAGGATTCAGAGACACTTTTCCTCTATTTGCAATTTGGTGCAGAGCTTTGTTTTATATAGGTGCTGTGTTTCATTCTGCCTCAGGTACCTCAGATATCTATTTATATCATTCAATTCATTAATAAGGTTCCTTATTAGGTCTAACATTTTTTCCTGAGGCATCTTTGCACAGACGCTCTGGGTCTTTACATATGTGCGCATTTGGATCATATGGTCCTTGATTTAGAACCAGTACCATTGTGCTTGCTATATTATATGCGTATATATATTGATTGCAGCACTTTTCTCCATATATGTGCTATGTCCTAACCTTGCCTCAGGCATCCATTCATATGGCTTATATTTGTACATGAGACCATTCATCAGGTCTAACACTTTTCCTTGTGGAGTTATTCCCAGAATGCTTTAGGTTTTTCCATATGTGGACCATTAGGATTACATTATTTCTCTGTATTTCCATGTGTCACCTTGGTATTATCAATCATTCATAGGAGGAGAGTTATTATACAATTTGTTATTCTTATGCATCATGTAGCAGGATACATGGGGGCTGTTGCTCATTGTTTTTAATATTTTTAATCATCTTTGTCAATAAAGTTTCTTTTTTTCTATGATATTGTCATTGGTGGTATGCATTCATATTGGTGGTCGCTTTCTCTCTCCTTTTTTGTGCATACTTTTTGGGAAAATTTCCTTTCACCCCCGGGATTTATGGTTTGACTGGGCAAATGGCCCGTTTACTTTTTTGGTTTTAGGGGTTTTCCCGCTTCAAGTCACCGAATGGTGTTTTGAGGGCCCCACCCATTGGTTTTTTCACTGCTTTGCTGCAAAGGGGTTTGTGAGCCGAAAAAAAGGGGAGTTGTTGGAATAAAACACAACCCAAAACCGTTGGTATTTAGTTCGGGTCCCCACATAAGCCCTCAGGAAATGAATGTAAAGGAAGGTGGGGGCTGATGCATGGTAGCTGCTAGTATTTTTCCCCTGTAGGGCTCCCTTTGGGGGGGGGTTTTTCTCCCGTGGGGAGGGTAAGAGTAATTAGGTCGAGTCCCAAAAACCTTTTAAACAGTTTGCTTTATTTTTTCCCCTTTGGCACCCCAAACCCAAAACAAAACCCTAAGCAGTTTTTAATCGATACCGCAATAATTTTTCAAATTTGCCTCTTTTCTCTGTACACGGAAAGGACCATAAGTTTTGAGGGACGAGGGCCCCGGGGAAAAGGCATTCCCTTTTTTTCCCCTTTGGGGCTCTTAAAAAGCAGAAGAAAGAAATTACTAGGTCGTCCCCCCCCTTTGGTTATCCCGCCCCGGAAATTTGATGGCCCCCTAAATTCAAGCTCATGCCCCACCCCCCTGCGGGTTGGGTTCCCCCGTGGCTCTTCCCCTGGTTTTGCTACGTAAACCCCCCTCTTTGGGCTCACGCCCTTTTTCCCGGTGAAATTTTTTTCCCCGGTTCTTCGGGGTTTTGGTCCCCCTTTTTTAAACCCTTGCCGGGCCAGGGAAAGTGGTGTTATGTTTGGTAGCTTTTGGGGGTGCAGGTTTTAAAAAAGGGGGTACCCAACGTTTAAATTTTGAGTTGCAGTACCCGACTAACCCCCCAAATAGAGGGGCCCGGGGGGCGTTCCTACGTTGG
>JARQOD010011245.1:0-24164 GCA_033576555.1 Oophaga sylvatica
GGGAAGATGAGCCAAACCCCACGGAAGTGTCCATCGTGGATTATGTCATGCGCTTCCGCGACAAGATGCAGACCTTGACGCAGTTGGTGCATGACAACATGACGCAGGCTCAGGCTGACCAGAAGCACTGGTACGACCAGAACGCCCGGGAGCGGACCTACCAGGTGGGTCAAAAGGTGTGGGTGCTGGTCCCCGTACCAAAGGATAAGCTTCAGGCAGCCTGGGAAGGCCCGTACGTCGTGCACCAACAGCTCAACCCAGCCACCTACGTGGTCACGCTTGACCACACTCGGGGTAGGCGCAAGGCCTTTCACGTCAACATGATGAAGGCCCATCACGAACGTGAAGCCTGCGTCCTACCGGTCTGCAATCTGCCCGAGGACGGGGAAGAGGATCCCCTCCTAGACATGCTGGCCCAAGCTAATGCCAATGGGTCCATTGAGGACATGGAGGTAAATGCCTCGCTAACCGCCTCCCAGCGGTTGCAGTTGCTGACCACTCTGGAACCCTTCCGGGCCGAGTTCACGAACCGACCCGGAAGGACCGAGTTGGCAGTCCACGAGGTGGACACCGGGGATCATGCCCCATTACGGCGGACACCTTATCGGATCTCTGAGGAGGTGCAGCAGATTATGCGCCAGGAGATCCATGAGATGTTGCAGCTGGGGGTGATCCGGCCGTCCAAAAGCGCGTGGGCCTCACCTGTAGTTCTCGTGCCCAAAAAGGATCGGACCACCCGTTCTGCGTGGACTACAGGGGGCTCAATGCCATCACTACCTCTGATGCGCACCCAATGCCACGCATCGAGGATCTGCTGGAGCGGTTGGCGAATGCCAAGTACATATCCATCATGGATTTAAGCCGGGATACTGGCAGATTCCCCTGAGCCCTGCGGCGCAGGAGAAATCCGCCTTTATCACCCCTTTTGGACTGTACGAGTCCACGGTCATGCCTTTCGGCATGAAGAATGCCCCTGCCACTTTTCAGCGGATGGTCAACCACCTGCTTCAGGGACTGGAGGAGTACGCTGTGGCGTACCTGGACGACATTGCCGTCTTCAGTTCCACCTGGGAGGAACACCTTCAGCATCTCCAGGAGGTGCTCAAGCGTATTCACCAGGCAGGTCTGACCATCAAGCCGGGAAAATGCCAGATGGGCATGAGGGAGGTCCACTACCTGGGGCACCGGGTAGGTGGGGGTTCCATGAGTCCAGAGCCCGAGAAAGTGGACGCGATCGTGTCCTGGCCCACCCCCAGGACCAAAAAGCAGGTGAAGTCCTTCCTGGGCACTGCAGGGTACTATAGGCGTTTCGTACCGAACTATAGCGCCATTGCAAAACCCTTGACGGACCTCACCAAGGGCGGTCTACCCCAAACAGTCAGCTGGACAGATGGCTGTGAGGCGGCATTACGAGCTTTGAAAACAGCCCTGTGCAGCTCTCCAGTGTTGAGAGCCGTCGACAGCAGTCGGCCCTTCCTGGTACAGACTGACGCCAGCGAATTTGGCCTCGGTGCTGTACTCAGCCAGGTTGATTCGGGAACCAGGAGCACCCCGTGTTGTACCTGAGCCGGAAACTTCTGCCAAGGGAAGTGGCATACTCCACCATCGAGAAGGAGTGCCTGGCCATGGTCTGGGCACTGCAACGTTTGCAGCCCTACCTGTACGGGCGCACCTTCAAGGTGGTCACCGACCACAACCCTCTGAGCTGGCTGCACACAGTGTCCGGAACCAATGGTAGGTTGCTACGCTGGAGCCTTGCCCTGCAGCAGTATGATTTTGCCGTACAACACAAGAAAGGCAGCGATCATGGGAATGCTGATGGGTTATCACGACGTGGCGAACCCGCTGAGGTGCGCATGTCGGATTACCGACAGGTCATGCCTCCGTAGCGCCCTCAAAGGGGGGAGGTGTGATGAGTGCTGTGCTGGAATTGCTGTCCTCATCTTTTTTTTTTGTACTGCGGAAAGCCCACAAAGTAAAGCCCCCTCCTTCTCTCTGCAGCTCTCATACTTCTCACCAACCCCCCCAGCCTGCACTCAGGCAGTGTAATGTGAGCTGCCAGTGCTGGAAGTTTTCCCGCTTCACCGCAGGGGTCCCCCATTGTCAGCACATGTGCTGCTCCTACACTAGCAGCCATTTTGGAGACTGCATTCTGTTTTGGTTAATAACACGGTGGGAGCGTCCGCTAGAAACACGAAAGTACTGTTGTGAAACATGCGCCTGACAGGCAACGGTCCCGTGGTACTGGTAAACCCGTAACTCCAACAGAACCAGAGAAATGGAATTCTCGGATGCCCTATAAACTAGCCCACCCGCGTGTGGGCTCATTTGAACCGTCATTTCAAAGTAAGATCATTGATAGGTCTGCCATTCTTCTGCGAGGTTCTCAGGATGAGTTATGCTCCTGATAATCTTTCAGAACTCCAACCATACCTTTCAGCAAGAGGAGGACCCTGGTAACTCCACCCCGTTTATGATGTCACGGCCACAGGTCTATAAGGTAGGGGCCAGGTATTCTACTATGATCTAAGAACTGTAAGTTGATCTTCCTTATGTTAACCCCTTTTATTTTCTAATTGTCTTGTACATAACTATATTGCCTCAGCTTGTTACATCTTTTATATTGTATAAGTACTGCCTGTCTTTTTAGGAATAAACCTATAAATTTATTAGTTTGTTTCTCCTGCTCTATAAACGAATTTGCACGTGCCTGAAGCACTACGCTACTGTTTTGGGGTTGCTACGGACCCTCTTGGTAAATTGTTCATCAAAAGCCGTAGCTGGTGGCAGCTAAAAGGAAGGGGTGTAAAGTGTTAATCTATTGGGTGACGCTGGCAGTGACGGAGCGGGGTTTATAATGGTACTGCCTGGCTGCAGCCAGGAGTAATTATAATTCCTCACTGCAGCGTGCCCAATAGCCAGCACACATTCAAGTGACCCGTCTGGCGACCAATTATCCTAGGTGCAGTTCCCTGACTGACCTGAGGGTAAGGGGGGCGCCAGAGAGCTGCAAGTTCCTAAGTGGAAGTGGGATAATTAAAAGTCCCTGCAGTTTACCGGGTCGGACGGCAGCAGCCGTCGTGTGTGTGCGCGTTTTCGTCACATTTGCGGCACGGAGGGATCACAGGCCGTGATACCCCGGGCTACCGTGTGGCGGACCGTGTGCCCGTTCATCACACTCACACAGACACCAGGTGACATCATCAGTGTCCTTACATTCTACCCTCACACAGACATCAGGTGACATCATCAGTGTCCTTACATTCTACCCTCACACAGACATCAGGTGACATCATCAGTGTCCTTACATTCTACCCTCACACAGACACCAGGTGATATCATCAGTGTCCTTACATTCTATCCTCACACTGACACCAGGTGACATCATCAGTGTCCTTACATTCTATCCTCACACTGACACCAGGTGACATCATCAGTGTCCTTACATTCTACCCTCACACAGACACCAGGTGACATCATCAGTGTCCTTACATTCTATCCTCACACTGACACCAGGTGACATCATCAGTGTCCTTACATTCTACCCTCACACAGACACCAGGTGACATAATCAGTGTCCTTACATTCTACCCTCACACAGACACCAGGTGACATCATCAGTGTCCTTACATTCTACCCTCACACAGACACCAGGTGATATCATCAGTGTCCTTACATTCTACCCTCACACAGACATCAGGTGACATCATCAGTGTCCATACATTCTACCCTCACATAGACACCAGGTGACATCATCAGTGTCCATACATTCTACCCTCACATAGACACCAGGTGACATCATCAGTGTCCTTACATTCTGCTCCTCACACAGACACCAGGTGACATCATCAGTGTCCTTACATTCTACCCTCACACTGACACCAGGTGACATCATCAGTGTCCATACATTCTACCCTCACACAGACATCAGGTGACATCATCAGTGTCCTTACATTCTACCCTCACATAGACACCAGGTGACATCATCAGTGTCCTTACATTCTACTCCTCACACAGACATCAGGTGACATCATCAATGTCCTTACATTCTACCCTCACACAGACATCAGGTGACATCATCAGTGTCCTTATATTCTACCCTCACATAGACACCAGGTGACATCATCAGTGTCCTTACATTCTGCTCCTCACACAGACACCAGGTGACATCATCAGTGTCCTTACATTCTACCCTCACACAGACACCAGGTGACATCATCAGTGTCCTTACATTCTACCCCTCACACTGACACCAGGTGACATCATCAGTGTCCATACATTCTACCCTCACATAGACATGTTATTGCCCATGTGAAATGCGGTTTACGCCATCATTGGATTGTGAGCGCCCCCTAGAGACATATACATAGAAATAACATCTTATTATTAACTTCAGTGCTGCCATGAGAGACACAAAGCATGCCAGTGACGAGCCCCATGCCAGTGACGAGCCCCATGGCAGCACGTGTCCCATTGCGGGACCTAGAAATTGAAATGGAGGAGACAAAGATTAGATATTAGAAAAAGCTTTTTGACAGTGAGGGTGATCAGTGAGTGGAACAGGCTGCCATGAGAGGTGGTGAGTTCTGCCTTAATGGAAGTCTTCACATAGAGGTTGGACGGACATCTGTCTGGGATGATTTAGTGAGTCCTTTTTTGAGCAGGGGGTTGGAGCAGATGACCCTGGAGGTCCCGATGACCCTGGAGGTCCCGATGACCCTGGAGGTCCCTCCCAACTCTATCATTCTAGGATTCTATGGATAGTTTTGCATTGATATCCAGGACTTACTGAAAACAAATAGCGTACTTAAGCACTAGCAGGCAGGTAATTGTAGCTTACTTGCCTGTTGTGCACGGCGCCGTTCTTCCCCAGGACAGTCTGCTCCTGCCAGGGAGCCAGAAGCTTCGACTGAGGTCAAGTCTACAGAGCGGAGGCTTCTTTTCCGCTTTGCTCTGTTGACGGGCGGCGTGACTTCTGGCATCATTCTGACAGCTGGATCCTCGGTGCCTAAGAGTCGGCTGTCAGTCATGCTGGAAGTGCCACCCTGTCGCGTCAGCTTAGGCACCTAAATCCCTGACAGGAGGCCCAGGCACAACATTCAGGTAAGCTGCAGTTAACTGCCTGTTAGTGCTTAGGTACATCTTTTGTGTTTTGTAAAGTTTCTGATATACACTTTAAAGGGGTTTCCCACAAACAAAAGTTACTTTTAATTAATATATCTTGCAATAATAATAATTTCCACAATTGGATGTGATTAAATAAATTGTTTTTTCTGTGTAATGGTCGCGTCCGACTGTACAGGAAGATGGTCTGATCACACCACATCTCCTGTGCAAGGGAGGACGCAAAAGAGACAATACAGCACAGGAGCGCAAATGATTCTTTGAAGTAAAACATTGTTTAAAAACAGGGAAATGCTTTACCTCACACAAAGCATCAGCTGTGATCCCCGGCTGTAATGTCGGTATCTTCTCTTTTGCATCCTTCCTGTCTGATGTGGTATGATCAGTCCATGTCCCTGCATGGTCGGACATGACCATTACACAGTACACAGTAGGGGCACATTTATAGGAATAATGTTCCTGTGCTGTCCTGTCAGTATACTCGCCCTTCCTCCCTGTCTGATGTGGTATGATCAGTCCATGTCCCTGCATGGTCGGACACGACCATTACACAGTACACAGCAGGGGCACATTTATAGGAATAATGTTCCTGTGCTGGCCTGTCAGTATACTCGCTCTTCCTCCCTGTCTGATGTGGTATGATCAGTCCATGTCCCTGCATGGTCGGACACGACCATTACACAGTACACAGCAGGGGCACATTTATAGGAATAATGTTCCTGTGCTGGCCTGTCAGTATACTCGCTCTTCCTTCCTGTCTGATGTGGTATGATCAGTCCATGTCCCTGCATGGTCGGACACGACCATTACACAGTACACAGCAGGGGCACATTTATAGGAATAATGTTCCTGTGCTGGCCTGTCAGTATACTCTCTCTTCCTCCCTGTCTTATGTGGTATGATCAGACCATGTCCCTGCATGGTCGGATACGACCATTACACAGTACACAGCAGGGGCACATTTATAGGAATAATGTTCCTGTGCTGGCCTGTCAGTATACTCGCTCTTCCTTCCTGTCTGATGTGGTATGATCAGTCCATGTCCCTGCATGGTCGGACACGACCATTACACAGTACACAGCAGGGGCACATTTATAGGAATAATGTTCCTGTGCTGGCCTGTCAGTATACTCTCTCTTCCTCCTGTCTGATGTGGTATGATCAGTCCATGTCCCTGCATGGTCGGACACGACCATTACACAGTACACAGCAGGGGCACATTTATAGGAATAATGTTCCGTGCTGGCCTGTCAGTATACTCGCTCTTCCTCCCTGTCTGATGTGGTATGATCAGACCATGTCCCTGCATGGTCGGACACGACCATTACACAGTACACAGCAGGGCACATTCATAGGAATAATGTTCCTGTGCTGGCCTGTCAGTATACTCGCTCTTCCATCCCTGACTGATGTGGTATGATCAGACCATGTCCCTGCATGGTCGGACACGACCATTACACAGTACACAGCAGGGCACATTTATAGGAATAATGTTCCTGTGCTGCCTGTCAGTATACTCGCTCTTCCTCCCTGTCTGATGTGGTATGATCAGTCCATGTCCCTGCATGGTCGGACACGACCATTACACAGTACACAGCAGGGGCACATTTATAGGAATAATGTTCCGTGCTGGCCTGTCAGTATACTCGCTCTTCCTCCTGTCTGATGTGGTATGATCACCATGTCCCTGCATGGTCGGACACGACCATTACACAGTACACAGCAGGGCACATTATAGGAATAATGTTCCTGCTGTCTGTCAGTATACTCGCTCTTCCTCCCTGTCTGATGTGGTATCATCAGACCATGTCCCTGCATGGTCGGACACGACCATTACACAGTACACAGCAGGGCACATTTATAGGAATAATGTTCCTGTGCTGGCCTGTCAGTATACTCTCTCTTCCTCCCTGTCTATGTGGTATGATCAGACCATGTCCCTGCATGGTCGGAACGACCATTACACAGTACACAGCAGGGGCACATTTATAGGAATAATGTTCCTGTGCTGGCCTGTCAGTATACTCGCTCTTCCTCCTGTCTGATGTGGTATGATCAGTCCATGTCCCTGCATGGTCGGACACGACCATTACACAGTACACAGCAGGGGCACATTTATAGGAATAATGTTCCTGTGCTGCTGTCAGTATACTCCTCTTCCTCCTGTCTTATGTGGTATATCAACCATTCCGCATGGTCGGAACGACATTACACAGTACACAGCAGGGCACTTTATAGAATAAGTTCCTGTGCTGGCCTGTCAGTATACTCTCTCTCCTCCTGTCTGATGTGGTATGATCAGACCATCCTGATGTCGACACGACCATTACACAGTACACGAGGCACATTTATAGAATAATGTTCCTGTGCTGGCCTTCATATACTCGCCTTCCTCACTGTCTATGTGGTATGATCATCCATGCCTGCATGGTCGACACGACCATACACATACACAGAGGCACATTTATAGAAAATGTTCCCGTGCTGCCTGTCAGTATACTCGCTCTCCCCTGCGATGTCCCAGTCCCCTGGGACACGACTTCCGTACCGCAGGCATCAGAGTCCGTGCTGCCTCATACTCCTCTGCCCTACTGGCATCCGCATTCGGACACGCCTTACACAGTACCGCGGCACGCGCCACATTTATAGGCTAATGTTCTCGTGCTATCCTGTCTAACTCCTCTCCCCCGTCTAAGTGGTAGATCTCCAATGCTCCACTGCATGGTCGGACTCACCCAATTACAGCTTACCTAATGAGGGCACATTTAGAAAATGTTCCGTCTGCCTGTCAGTAACTCGCTTCTCCATCACTTCCTGATGTGTATCAGTTCCATGTCCTGCTGTCGGCCCGCCATCCCCAGTTACACATCAGGGTCGACATATTAGGATAATCGTCCATGCTGTCACTGACGATATACCTCTTCCATCCCTGTCTGATGTTGGTACTCATGCAGACCCTGCTCCTGCTGTCGACACGGACTCATCTACCATACGACTGCAGCCACATTCATGAGGATAAGTTCGTGCTGCTGCAGTATATCCCTCTCCTCCTGCTACTGGAGGATATCAGACCATGTCCCTGCAGGTCGGGGCACACACCATTACAGTACGCAGCACACATTTATAGGAATAATGTTCCCGTGCTGGCCTGTCAGTATACTCGCCCTTCCTCCCTGTCTTATGTGGTATGATCAGTCCATGTCCCTGCATGGTCGGACACGACCATTACACAGTACACAGTAGGGCACATTTATAGGAATAATGTTCCCGTGCTGGCCTGTCAGTATTGTAGCGCCCCGTCCCTGCCTGCTGCCAGACAGGGACGTCGCTCTCCTCACCTGCGCTCAGCGTCCTCATGCTCCCAGCCTCCTCTGCGCCTCTGGCATCCTCGGCACCCTCCTTCCGCCCTGCTGGTCCCGCGCGCTCCTTCCCTGCTACTGGCCTTAGGGCGCGCGCCCGCACCCTCCCCCGCTCTTAAAGGAGCCGCGCGCATTTTCCAAATCAGTCTCCAGCCAATGCTGGAGGACTCCACCCTATATTAAGGGCTTCCTCCTTAATGTAGGTGCCCGAGCAATGTTGTTCCTGTGCAGTCTAACTCTGTTTCAGCCATCAGCTCCTGATTCCAGTTACCTGCCTGTTACCTGTCGGCTTGCCTGTCTGCCATCCGTCTGCAGTTCCATCCAGAAGTTCGGACATCATCTGCAGAGATCCCCGGCTCTTGCCTGCTCACCTGGGAGCGATCATCTGCCATCCGACTGCAGCTCCATCCGGAAGTTCGGACATCATCTGCAGAGATCCCCGGCTCTTGCCTGCTCACCTGGGAGCGATCATCTGCCATCCGACTGCAGCTCCATCTGGAGGTTCGGACATCATCTGCAGAGATCCCCGGCTCTTGCCTGCTCACCTGGGAGCGATCATCTGCCATCCGACTGCAGCCTACCTGGAGGCTCCACCATATCAGGTCGTATATACCTGCCTGTCTAGAGACTGCCTGGTCACTTGCCGTGACAACCTGCCTGTCCAGAGACTTCCTGGTCACTTGCCGTGACAACCTGCCTGTCCAGAGACTGCCTGGTCACTTGCCGTGACAACCTGCCTGTCCCAGAGACTGCCTGGTCACTTGCCGTGACAACCTGCCTGTCCCAGAGACTGCCCTGGTCACTTGCCGTGACAACCTGCCTGTCCCAGAGACTGCCTTGGTCACTTGCCGTGACAACCTGCCTGTCCCAGAGACTGCCTTGGTCACTTGCCGTGACAACCTGCCTGTCCCAGAGACTGCCTTGGTCACTTGCCGTGACAACCTGCCTGTCCAGAGACTGCCTCGGTTACTTACCGTTACAACCTGCCTGCCCAGAGACTTCCTTGGTCACTTGCTGTGACAAACCTGCCTGTCCAGAAACTACCTATATCCCCTGCCGTGATTCCCTGCCCTTTTCCCAGGTGCCACCCGCTCTCTTACAAGTAGACTCTCTTGTATAATAAAGCTTTGTGGTTCCACCAACCTGACCTGTCTCGTCAGTAGTTCCACCCACCAGACCCGTTACAGTTTGCTCGGGCCATGGAACCCGGTGGCACCCAAACTCCTTCACTCCCGGAACTGTGTCATGAGCTGTCTCGCCAGAGGTCTCAACAGGAGCCATCCTGGGTCACCTGCGGAACGTCAATTCCCGTCTGGACACTCTGAATTCATCACCAGCAACCATCGCTGGAGCCATGACTCATAATCCGTCAGTCCCGCTGATTCCCAATTCCGTGGTTTCCATTCCCGGACCCCGACTGTCAGCTCCTCCTAGGTTTGGAGGCGATCCTGCTCTGGCTCGGGGTTTCATTAATCTGTGCACCCTGCATTTTGAAC
Organism: Oophaga sylvatica; assembly: GCA_033576555.1. NCBI lineage: Eukaryota > Metazoa > Chordata > Amphibia > Anura > Dendrobatidae > Oophaga > Oophaga sylvatica. The sequence continues at coordinate 9,980 of JARQOD010011245.1, forward strand.
TCCTGGCACACCAGTTTAACTCTGACCGGGCCAAAGTTGCCTTCATCATGTCCCATCTCACCGGAGAGGCCCTGGCCTGGCTTAACCCTCTCTGGGAGAGAGAGGATCCTCTGGTGTCTGACCTGCCTGCTTTTCTCTCGGCCTTCCGGAAGGTATTCGACGAACCTGGACGGAAGACTTCCTCTGCATCATCTCTGCTGCGTCTCCGTCAGGAGAGTCTCACCGTTGGTCAATATGCCATACGGTTCCGGACTTTAGCCTCAGAACTAGCTTGGGACAATGAAGCTCTAAGTTCGGTTTTCTGGGAGGGTCTGTCTGACCGTATTAAAGACGAACTTGCCGGTCGGGACGTTCCAACCTCTCTAGATGATTTAATAAATCTTGCCAATCGAATTGATCTACGGTTCCAGGAACGAGCCAAAGAGATCACCCGTAAAAAAGAATTTTCCCATCTTGCACCCTCGTGTCAGAGATCTATAACCTCTTCCGTTTCTCCTCAGGTGCACACTGCTGAGCCTATGCAGGTCGACCAGACCAAGATGGTCAAAGCCCGTCAGGACTCACGCCGTGCCGAGAAAAGTTGCTTCTACTGCGGCAGTAAGGAGCACTGGATCCAAACCTGTCCGGAGAAGTCGGGAAACGCCTGTGTCTAGGTTCGCTCGGAGAGGTCAATCTAGACAAAAATAAATCCTCTTCTTCCCTGCTGCTGTCGGTTTCAATTCTGATCGGTAAGAACCGCCACTTCGAAATGGCCCAACTTGATTCTGGAGCAGCTGGGAATCTCGTGTCACAGGCTCTAGTAGAGAAGTATCACATTCCCACCAAACCTCTTGTTGAACCTGTATCTGTTGCTGCTGTGGATGGGGGCCTCCTACCTCGTCCCATCCGACTTATCACCGAAGTCATAACCCTGCAGGTGGGAATGTTGCATTCTGAGAGCATCTCGTTTCATGTTTTACCCGGACTCTCTCATGCTTTCTTACTAGGTCTGCCTTGGCTCCAAAAACATGCACCTGTGCTCGACTGGCAGAATGGAGAGGTTCTTCGCTGGGGACAGGACTGTCATAAAACGTGTCTGGTGCCTGTTCATCCTGTCTATTCTTCTCCTACACCTGCTAATCTACCTGGACTCCCGATTCCATATTGGTCATTTGCTGATGTCTTCAATAAAAAGGAAGCAGAGACATTACCCCCGCATAGACCATATGATTGCCCGATTGACCTGTTGCCCGGTACTACGCCTCCCCGTGGGCGTATTTACCCGTTGTCTGCTGCTGAGACCAGGTCGATGTCCGAATATATCGAGGAGAACTTAGCAAAGGGATTCATCCGGAAATCTACCTCCCCAGCGGAGCAGGTTTCTTCTTCGTTAAAAAGAAAGACGGATCTCTCCGTCCCTGTATTGACTACAGAGGCCTAAATTCGATCACGGTGAAGAATAAGTACCCTCTTCCGCTCATTCCAGAACTGTTTGATCGTCTTAGAGGGGCTAGAGTCTTCACCAAACTAGATCTTCGTGGAGCATACAACCTGGTTCGTATCCGTCGAGGAGATGAATGGAAGACGGCATTCAACACCCGGGACGGCCACTACGAGTACTTGGTGATGCCCTTTGGTCTCTGTAATGCTCCAGCAGTCTTTCAGGAGTTGGTCAATGACATCTTCCGGGACCTCCTCTACTCCTGCGTTGTGGTGTACCTTGACGACATCTTGGTCTTCTCTCCGGATCTTCAGTCTCACCGGAGGGATGTTCGTCAGGTTCTGCTCAGGCTCAGGCAGAATCACCTCTTCGCCAAATATGAGAAGTGCCTCTTTGAGCAGACATCGCTTCCGTTTCTGGGCTACATCATTTCTCAGACAGGCCTACGAATGGATCCGGAGAAATTGTCTGCCATCGAGAAGTGGCCCCGACCGGAGGGGTTGAAGGCCATTCAGCGGTTCCTGGGATTTGCCAACTATTACCGTCTCTTCATACCGCACTTCTCTTCCAGGACTGCTCCAATCTCAGCGCTCACTCGCAAGGATGCTAACCCCAAACAGTGGACGACCGAAGCAGAGGAGGCCTTCCTATCTCTGAAACAGGCCTTCTCTTCCGCTCCAGTGCTGCATCGCCCGGATGGCAACAAGCAGTTCTTCCTGGAGGTGGACGCTTCCTCTGCTGGAGCCGGAGCGGTTCTTACCCAAAAATCGCCATCCGGGAGGATGGTATCCTGCGGTTTCTTCTCCAAACTCTTCTCCTCCTCCGAGCGCAACTACTCCATAGGAGATCGAGAGTTATTGGCCATTAAGTTGGCATTGGAGGAGTGGCGTTACCTACTCGAAGGGGCTCTTCATCCGGTAATCATCTACACGGACCACAAAAATCTGGCATACCTCCAGCAGGCACAGAGACTTAATCCTCGCCAAGCCCGGTGGTCCTTGTTTTTTGCCCGCTTCGATTTTCTTTTGCATTTTCGCCCAGCTGACAAAAACGTCAAGGCGGATGCCTTGTCTCGGTCTTTCCTGGTGTCGGATCTCGAAGATGAGCCTAAACATATCATCGATCCCGCCAGAGTGATGCAGGTGGCTCCCGTGAGTCTAAATCGTCTCCCTCCTGGTAAGACGTTCGTATCAGAAACCGATCGGAAGAGAATCCTACATTGGGGTCACTCGTCTAAACTCGCTGGCCACGCTGGTCAAAAAAAGACCCTCCAACTCATTACCCGACATTATTGGTGGCCTACCCTGCACAAAGACGTAATAGACTTTGTTTCTGCCTGTGTTTCCTGTGCCCGCAACAAAGTTCCGAGACACCTGCCTACCGGCCGTCTTCTTCCGCTTCCTGTACCCGCTGCTCCCTGGCAGCATATAGCCATGGACTTCATTACGGATCTGCCCGTCTCTGCCGGTTGTACGGTCATTTGGGTGGTCGCTGACCGCTTTTCCAAGATGGCTCACTTCATTCCTCTGCCAGGTCTTCCGTCTGCACCCGAGTTGGCTAAACACTTTATCCGCCACATCTTCCGTCTTCATGGTCTGCCTCGTCACATTGTGTCGGATCGTGGGGTTCAGTTCACCTCACGTTTCTGGAGAGCCACTTGTAAGTTGCTAGACGTCACCCTGGATTTTCCTCCGCTTACCACCCACAGTCCAATGGACAAGTTGAACGAATAAATCAGAATTTGACCAGTTATCTTCGACACTTCGTTAATGCCCACCATTCTGACTGGGTGGAGCTCCTGTCTTGGCCGAATTCTCCTACAATAATCATGAGAGCGAATCTTCCACCAAGTCTCCGTTTTTTGTAGTCTTCGGTCAGCACCCTCGGATCCCTGTCCCTGTTTCCATCTCTGTGGACAATCCAGCTGCGGAATCTCTGGTTAGAGAATTCTCCTCCATCTGGGAGAGTACCCGGTCCGCACTCATTCAGTCATCCGAGCGCATGAAAAGACATGCTGACAAAAAACGTCTGGATCCTCCTCAATTCCGTCCTGGGGACAAAGTCTGGCTTTCGTCCAAATATGTTCGACTCAAAATTCCGTCCTACAAGTTAGGTCCTCGGTTCATCGGTCCTTTTGAAATCATCAGTCAGATCAATCCGGTGTCCTATAAATTGAAACTCCCCACCAATTTGAGAATTCCTAATTCTTTTCATGTATCTCTCCTCAAACCTGTGGTTCTTAACTCTTTTTTTAAGTCTACAGGTACACCTCCTGCTCCAGTGTCTACTGATGATGAATTTGAGGTAGAGAACATTCTGGCCACAAAAAGGGTAGGAAGAAAGACTTATTTTTTGGTGGATTGGAAGGGTTTGGTCCTGAGGAGAGAACCTGGGAGCCTCGGGAGAACATCCATGCCCCTCTTATCCTAGCTAAATTTCTTTCTGGCCTAAAGAAGGGGGGGCCTAGAGGGGGGGGTACTGTAGCGCCCGCGTCCCTGCCTGCTGCCAGACAGGGACGTCGCTCTCCTCACCTGCGCTCAGCGTCCTCAGGGCTCCCAGCCTCCTCTGCGCCTCTGGCATCCTCGGCACCCTCCTTCCGCCCTGCTGGTCCCGCGCGCTCCTTCCCTGCTACTGGCCTTAGGGCGCGCGCCCGCACCCTCCCCCGCTCTTAAAGGAGCCGCGCGCATTTTCCAAATCAGTCTCCAGCCAATGCTGGAGGACTCCACCCTATATTAAGGGCTTCCTCCTTAATGTAGGTGCCCGAGCAATGTTGTTCCTGTGCAGTCTAACTCTGTTTCAGCCATCAGCTCCTGATTCCAGTTACCTGCCTGTTACCTGTCGGCTTGCCTGTCTGCCATCCGTCTGCAGTTCCATCCAGAAGTTCGGACATCATCTGCAGAGATCCCCGGCTCTTGCCTGCTCACCTGGGAGCGATCATCTGCCATCCGACTGCAGCTCCATCCGGAAGTTCGGACATCATCTGCAGAGATCCCCGGCTCTTGCCTGCTCACCTGGGAGCGATCATCTGCCATCCGACTGCAGCTCCATCTGGAAGTTCGGACATCATCTGCAGAGATCCCCGGCTCTTGCCTGCTCACCTGGGAGCGATCATCTGCCATCCGACTGCAGCCTACCTGGAGGCTCCACCATATCAGGTCGTATATACCTGCCTGTCTAGAGACTGCCTGGTCACTTGCCGTGACAACCTGCCTGTCCAGAGACTTCCTGGTCACTTGCCGTGACAACCTGCCTGTCCAGAGACTGCCTGGTCACTTGCCGTGACAACCTGCCTGTCCCAGAGACTGCCTGGTCACTTGCCGTGACAACCTGCCTGTCCCAGAGACTGCCCTGGTCACTTGCCGTGACAACCTGCCTGTCCCAGAGACTGCCTTGGTCACTTGCCGTGACAACGTGCCTGTCCCAGAGACTGCCTTGGTCACTTGCCGTGACAACCTGCCTGTCCAGAGACTGCCTCGGTTACTTACCGTTACAACCTGCCTGCCCAGAGACTTCCTTGGTCACTTGCTGTGACAAACCTGCCTGTCCAGAGACTACCTATATCCCCTGCCGTGATTCCCTGCCCTTTTCCCAGGTGCCACCCGCTCTCTTACAAGTAGACTCTCTTGTATAATAAAGCTTTGTGGTTCCACCAACCTGACCTGTCTCGTCAGTAGTTCCACCCACCAGACCCGTTACAAGTATACTCGCTCTTCCTCCCTGTCTGATGTGGTATGATCAGACCATGTCCCTGCATGGTCGGACACGACCATTACACAGTACGCAGCAGGGGCACATTTATAGGAATAATGTTCCTGTGTTGTCCTGTCAGTATACTCGCTCTTCCTTCCTGTCTGATGTGGTATGATCAGTCCATGTCCCTGCATGGTCGGACACGACCATTACACAGTACACAGCAGGGGCACATTTATAGGAATAATGTTCCTGTGCTGGTCTGTCAATATACTCGCTCTTCCTCCCTGTCTGATGTGGTATGATCAGTCCATGTCCCTGCATGGTCAGACACGACCATTACACAGTTCACGGCAGGGCACATTTATAGAATAATGTTCCCGTGCTGGCCTGTCAGTATACTCGCTCTTCCTCCCTGTCTGATGTGGTATGATCAGTCCATGTCCCTGCATGGTTGGAAACGACCATTACACAGTACACAGCAGGGGCACATTTATAGGAATAATGTTCCTGTGCTGGCCTGTCAGTATACTCGCTCTTCCTTCCTGTCTGATGTGGTATGTTCAGACCATGTCCCTGCATGGTTGGAAACGACCATTACACAGTACACAGTAGGGGCACATTTATAGGAATAATGTTCCTGTGCTGGTCTGTCAGTATACTCGCTCTTCCTTCCTGTCTGATGTGGTATGATCAGTCCATGTCCCTGCATGGTCGGACACGACCATTACACAGTACACAGCAGGGGCACATTTATAGGAATAATGTTCCTGTGCTGGCCTGTCAGTATACTCGCTCTTCCTCACTGTCTGATGTGGTATGATCAGTCCATGTCCCAGCATGGTCGGATACGACCATTACACAGTACACAGCAGGAGCACATTTATAGGAATAATGTTCCCGTGCTGTCCTGTCAGTATACTCGCCCTTCCTTCCTGTCTGATGTGGTATGATCAGTCCATGTCACTGCATGGTCAGATACGACCATTACACAGTACACAGCAGGGGCACATTTATAGGAATAATGTTCCTGTGCTGGCCTGTCAGTATACTCGCTCTTCCTCACTGTCTGATGTGGTATGATCAGTCCATGTCCCAGCATGGTCGGATACGACCATTACACAGTACACAGCAGGAGCACATTTATAGGAATAATGTTCCCGTGCTGTCCTGTCAGTATACTCGCCCTTCCTTCCTGTCTGATGTGGTATGATCAGTCCATGTCACTGCATGGTCAGATACGACCATTACACAGTACACAGCAGGGGCACATTTATAGGAATAATGTTCCTGTGCTGGCCTGTCAGTATACTCGCTCTTCCTCACTGTCTGATGTGGTATGATCAGTCCATGTCCCTGCATGGTCGGATACGACCATTACACAGTACACAGCAGGGGCACATTTATAGGAATAATGTTCCTGTGCTGGTCTGTCAGTATACTCGCTCTTCCTCACTGTCTGATGTGGTATGATCAGTCCATGTCCCTGCATGGTCGGACACGACCATTACACAGTACACAGTAGGGGCACATTTATAGGAATAATGTTCCTGTGCTGGCCTGTCAGTATACTCGCTCTTCCTCACTGTCTGATGTGGTATGATCAGTCCATGTCCCTGCATTGTCGGACACGACCATTACACAGTACACAGCAGGGGCACATTTATAGGAATAATGTTCCCGTGCTGGCCTGTCAGTATACTCGCTCTTCCTCCCTGTCTGATGTGGTATGATCAGACCATGTCCCTGCATGGTCGGACACGACCATTACACAGTACACAGCAGGGGCACATTTATAGGAATAATGTTCCTGTGCTGGCCTGTCAGTATACTCGCTCTTCCTCCCTGTCTGATGTGGTATGATCAGACCATGTCCCTGCATGGTCAGATACGACCATTACACAGTACACGGCAGGCGCACATTTATAGGAATAATGTTTCTGTGCTGTCCTGTCAGTATACTCGCTCTTCCTCACTGTCTGATGTGGTATGATCAGACCATGTTCCTGCATGGTCGGACACGACCATTACACAGTACACAGCAGGGGCACATTATAGGAATAATGTTCCTGTGCTGTCCTGTCAGTATACTCGCTCTTCCTCCCTGTCTGATGTGGTATGATTCAGTCCATGTCCCTGCATGGTCTCGGACACGACCATTACACAGTACACAGCAGGGCACATTTATAGGAATAATGTTCCTGTGCTGTCCTGTCAGTATACTCGCTCTTCCTCACTGTCTGATGTGGTATGATCAGACCATGTCCCTGCATGGTCGGATACGACCATTACACAGTACACAGTAGGGGCACATTTATAGGAATAATGTTCCTGTGCTGGCCTGTCAGTATACTCGCTCTTCCTCCTGTCTGATGTGGTATGATCAGTCCATGTCCCTGCATGGTCGGACACGACCATTACACAGTACACAGCAGGGGCACATTATTAGGAATAATGTTCCGTGCTGGCCTGTCAGTATACTCGCTCTTCCTCCCTGTCTGATGTGGTATGATCAGACCATGTCCCTGCATGGTCGGACACGACCATTACACAGTACACAGCAGGGGCACATTTATAGGAATAATGTTCCTGTGCTGTCCTGTCAGTATACTCGCTCTTCCTCCTGTCTGATGTGGTATGATCAGTACCATGTCCCTGCATGGTCGGACACGACCATTACACAGTACACAGCAGGGCACATTTATAGGAATAATGTTCCTGTGCTGTCCTGTCAGTATACTCGCTCTTCCTCCTGTCTGATGTGGTATGATCAGACCATGTCCCTGCATGGTCGGACACGACCATTACACAGTACACAGCAGGGCACATTATAGGAATAATGTTCCTGTGCTGTCCTGTCAGTATACTCGCTCTTCCTCACTGTCTGATGTGGTATGATCATGACCATGTCCCTGCATGGTCGGACACGACCATTACACAGTACACAGCAGGGGCACATTTATAGGAATAATGTTCCTGTGCTGGTCCTGTCAGTATACTCGCTCTTCCTCCTGTCTGATGTGGTATGATCAGACCATGTCCCTGCATGGTCGGACACGACCATTACACAGTACACAGCAGGGGCACATTTATAGGAATAATGTTCCTGTGCTGTCCTGTCAGTATACTCGCTCTTCCTCACTGTCTGATGTGGTATGATCAGACCATGTCCCTGCATGGTCGGACACGACCATTACACAGTACACAGCAGGGGCACATTTATAGGAATAATGTTCCCTGTGCTGGCCTGTCAGTATACTCGCTCTTCCTCACTGTCTGATGTGGTATGATCAGACCATGTCCCTGCATGGTCGGACACGACCATTACACAGTACACAGTAGGGGCACATTTATAGGAATAATGTTCCTGGCTGCCTGTCAGTATACTCGCTCTTCCTCCTGTCTGATGTGGTATGATCAGTCCATGTCCCTGCATGGTCGGAACGACCATTACACAGTACACAGCAGGGCACATTTATAGGAATAATGTTCCTGTGCTGGCCTGTCAGTATACTCGCTCTTCCTCCCTGTCTGATGTGGTATGATCAGTACCATGTCCCTGCATGGTCGGACACGACCATTACACAGTACACAGAGGGGCACATTTATAGGAATAATGTTCCTGTGCTGTCCTGTCAGTATACTCGCTCTTCCTCCTGTCTGATGTGGTATGATCAGTCCATGTCCCTGCATGGTCGGAACGACCATTACACAGTACACAGCAGGGCACATTTATAGGAATAATGTTCCTGTGCTGGCCTGTCAGTATACTCGCTCTTCCTCCCTGTCTGATGTGGTATGATCAGTCCATGTCCCTGCATGGTCGAACGACCATTACACAGTACACAGCAGGGGCACATTTATAGGAATAATGTTCCGTGCTGTCCTGTCAGTATACTCGCTCTTCCTCCCTGTCTGATGTGGTATGATCATCCATGTCCCTGCATGGTCGGACACGACCATTACACAGTACACAGCAGGGCACATTTATAGGAATAATGTTCCGTGCTGGTCCTGTCATATACTCGCTCTTCCTCCCTGTCTGATGTGGTATGTCAGACCATGTCCCTGCATGGTCGGACACGACCATTACACAGTACACAGCAGGGGCACATTTATAGAATAATGTTCCCTGTGCTGCCTGTCAGTATACTCGCTCTTCCTCCTGTCTGATGTGGTATGATCAGACCATGTCCCTGCATGGTCGGACACGACCATTACACAGTACACAGCAGGGCACATTTATAGGAATAATGTTCCTGTGCTGTCCTGTCAGTATACTCGCTCTTCCTCCTGTCTGATGTGGTATGATCAGTCCATGTCCCTGCATGGTCGGACACGACCATTACACAGTACACAGTCAGGGGCACATTATAGGAATAATGTTCCTGTGCTGGCCTGTCAGTATACTCGCTCTTCCTCACTGTCTGATGTGGTATGATCAGACCATGTCCCTGCATGGTGGACACGACCATTACACAGTACACAGCAGGGCACATTTATAGGAATAATGTTTCCTGTGCTGCCTGTCAGTATACTCGCTCTTCCTCCCTGTCTGATGTGGTATGATCAGTCCATGTCCCTGCATGGTCGGACACGACCATTACACAGTACACAGCAGGGCACATTTATAGGAATAATGTTCCTGTGCTGGTCCTGTCAGTATACTCGCTCTTCCTCCCTGTCTGATGTGGTATGATCAGACCATGTCCCTGCATGGTCGACACGACCATTACACAGTACACAGCAGGGGCACATTTATAGGAATAATGTTCCTGTGCTGTCCTGTCAGTATACTCGCTCTTCCTCACTGTCTGATGTGGTATGATCAGTCCATGTCCCTGCATGGTCGAACGACCATTACACATACACAGCAGGGCACATTTATAGGAATAATGTTCCGTGCTGCCTGTCAGTATACTCGCTCTTCCTCCTGTCTGATGTGGTATGTTCAGACCATGTCCCTGCATGGTCGGACACGACCATTACACAGTACACGCAGGGCACATTATAGAATAATGTTCCTGTGCTGGCCTGTCAGTATACTCGCTCTTCCTCCCTGTCTGATGTGGTATGATCAGACCATGTCCCTGCATGGTCGGAACGACCATTACACAGTACACAGCAGGGGCACATTTATAGGAATAATGTTCCCTGCTGTCCTGTCAGTATACTCGCTCTCCTCCTGTCTGATGTGGTATGATCAGTCCATGTCCCTGCATGGTCGGACACGACCATTAAACCAGTAAACGGGAGGGCACTTTAAGGAATAATGTTCTGTGCTGTCCTTCGTATCTCGCCCTTCCTCCCTGCTGATGTGGGATTTTCAACCATGTCCCTCATGGGGGATCGACCCTTTAAAAGTACAAGGGGGCACATTTTAGGAAATTTTTTCCCCGTGCGTCCCGTCAGTATACTCGCTCTTCCCCCTGACTATGTTATGTCACCATGCCCGCAAAAATCGGATCGACCTTTTTACATACACACAGGCACATTTAAGGAATAATGTTCCCGTGTGTCTGTCAGATACTCGCCTTCTCCCGTCTGTGTGGTATCACCATGCCCGATGGGGCCGACCGACCATTACCAGTAACGGGAGGGCACATTTGGGAAAAAGTTCCCCGGGTGGCCTGCAGTTACTCGCCCTTTCCCCCTGTCTGATGTGGGGAGTCAGCCGTCCCTGCATGGTCGGACACGACCTTACACGTAACGCAGGGGCACATTAAGGGAATAAAGTTCCGTGCTGGTCTGTATATCCCTTCCCCCTGTCTGATGTGGTATATCAACCCGCCCCCCTGCGGACCACCATTACACAGTACACGTAGGGCCATTTTAGGAAATGTTTTCCCGTGTGGGGTCAGTTTTCGCCCTTCCTTTCCCGCATGTGGATGATCAGTCCATTCCCTAGAGGCCACATTTTAAAAAAAACCGGGCAACCTTTGAAAAAATGCTCGGGTTGTATTGCCCCCTTTCCCGGGAATTTGGGAGCAACCACCCCGGGGCCCGGGAAAAATTAAATCCCGTGGGGGCCTTTATTAAAAATTTTCCTTCTGTCCCGTTTTTTACCGCCTTTTTCCCTTTTGGGGCACCAGCCCCCCATGGAAAAAGCCTTCACGTAACGGGGGCCCCATTCATGGGGTAAATTTTCCCTTCTCCGTCGTACCCCTCCCGACAGTAGCAAATGTCCCCTTCTGGCACCGCCATACCGAAAAAACAAATTTTTTTTTAAATGTTGTCGTCCTTTGTAAACCCCCGCTCCCCCTACATTTGGGGAGCACCCTTTGATTTTCCCCCTTCAAACTAAGGGGGCCCCTTTTTAGGAAAAGGTTTTTCGCCCGCAGTTACCGCCTTTTCCCCCCACAAGGGGTTTTAAAAAAAACCCGGGCCGCCTTTTCCCCCCCGGGGCAATTAAGGGGAAAATGTTTCCCGTCTGCCGTCGGGAAACCCCATTCCCCCTGGGGTTTTTTGCCCATGCCCGGTGGGGGGAACGCCTTCCTCCGAGGGTTTTTGAAAATTTTTGTCCTGCATTTAAATCCTTCCCCCCCCCTGTCATTTAAAAAAAGTTTCCTGCTGGCGGGGCACACCTTTTTCCCCAAAAAAAGGAAAAAATTTCCCCTGGGCCAAATAACCGTTCACTTTATGGGATATCCCCCTGCCCCGTCGCCCCCCCTAAAAAGTAGGGGGGATTTTAAAAGTCCTGTGGGGAAACCCGTAAAGGGCCCCCCCTTGTTTTTTTTTTGTCAGTTTCCCTTCCCCCCCCTGGGCGGGAAAGGGGGCCCAACACTCCCCATGGGGAAAAAAATTTAAGTTCAAAGGGGGCCTTATATATTTTCCCCCCCATTCTAGTTTTCCCGCCTTCCTTTAGTGGAACCCCCAAAACCCCAAACCATTTATGGAAAAGCGGGCCTTAGAGTTTTTTCCCCCCCCGTCTAAAAAAAACATAAACCCTATTCGGGCCCCATTAAAGTCACTAGGGGGAAAAATTTTGGAAAACCCCCTTTTCATTACCGCCTTTCCCCTTTATTTGGATATGTCCTGCCCTGTGGGGGAAACGCCTTTCCCCCATTGGGGAAATTTTTGAAAATGCCTGGCGGGGGGGCAGTAACCACCTTTTTTATTGGGAATTCCTGTCCCCGCTGGTCGGGAAAACCTTCCATCGGGGGGAATTTTTTTAAAAAATTTTTCCTGCTGGCCGGGCGATACCCCCCCCCTTTTGGTAGTCGTCCTGTCCCTCAAAAAGCCGTCACGTAAACAGCGGGGCCCCTTTTTGGAAAAATTTCCCCCGTGTTTTATGACCCGGTGGGTTTCGACCCGCCCCTGGGCCAATTAACTTCCCCGGGGCCCATTTGGAAAAGCCCATCTTTTTTAATTTTTTTTCCCCGCGTGTTAGGCCCCCCCCCATGGGCGGAAACCCTTCCAGTCCGGGGTCTTTAATAAGTTTTCCGTGGGGCTTTCATATAAATTTTTCCCCCCTGTCGGGATATGTTCCTCCCCCCTGGGGGGGAAACATCCAATCCGCAGGGGACAATGGAAAGTTCCGGGTTTAAGATATCCCTTTTTTTCCCTTATTTTTTTCCCGCCCTGATGGGGGAAAAAAATTCAAGTCCCCCCCCCCCCCCCCCCCCCCCCCCCCCCCCCCCCCCCCCCCCCCCCCCCCCCCCCCCCCCCCCCCCCCCCCCCCCCCCCCCCCCCCCCCCCCCCCCCCCCCCCCCCCCCCCCCCCCCCCCCCCCCCCCCCCCCCCCCCCCCCCCCCCCCCCCCCCCCCCCCCCCCCCCCCCCCCCCCCCCCCCCCCCCCCCCCCCCCCCCCCCCCCCCCGGGGGGGGGGGGGGGGGGGGGGGGGGGGGGGGGGGGGGGGGGGGGGGGGGGGGGGGGGGGGGGGGGGGGGGGGGGGGGGGGGGGGGGGGGGGGGGGGGGGGGGGGGGGGGGGGGGGGGGGGGGGGGGGGGGGGGGGGGGGGGGAGGTATATCGTCAGTCCCGCATGGTCGGACGACCATTACCGACCGCAGGGCCTTTTATGGTTTTCCTGTGCTGGTCTTGAGTTTGCCCACTGTCTGATGTGGTATTAAGCCCTGTCCCCCGTATGGTCGGACACGACCTTACACAGTACACAGCAGGGCCCCATTTATAGGAATAATGTTCCCGGGGTGGTCTGTCAGATATCGTCTTCCTCAAATGTCTGTGGATTTTTTTGGTATTTAGACCCTGTCCCCGCATGGTCGGACAAAGACCATTAAACCCGTACCCAGTAGGGGCACTTTTTCCCAAAAATGTTCCCGTTTCTGGCCCGTCAGTATTTCTCGCTTTCCTCACTGTCTGATGTGGTTTTGTTCAAAACCCCTTCCCCGATTGGGTTTGGCTACGTCATTTCACAGTACACAGTAGGGGCAATTTATAGGTAATGTTCCCATGCTGTCCTGTCCCTATACTCGCCTTCCCCAATGTTGATGTGGAATGATCAGTCCATGTTCCCCGCAGGGCCCGATCCCACCCTTATACAGTACACAGTGGGGCACATTTAAGGAATAATGTTTTTCCCGGTGCCCGCAGTATACTCCCCCTTCCTCACTGTCTGATGTTATGTTTAGACCATTCCCCGCATGGGGGAAAAGACCCTTACACAGTACACCCAAAGGGGCCATTTTTTAGGAATAATGTTCCCTTTCTGCCTGTCATATCTCGCTCTTCCTCATGTCGTTTGGTATCAACCCTGTCCCTGCATGGTCTACACCATTCAGTAACCAGGGGCACATTTATAGGAATAATGTTCCTGTGCTGGCCTGTCATATTCCCCTCTTTCCCCACTGTTGATGTGTTGTCAGCCAGTCCCGCAAGGTTGGAACGACCATTAAAAGTACACAGTAGGGGACATTTTTTAGGAATAATTTCCGTTGCCTGTCAGTAAACTCGCTCTTTTCATGTCTGTGTGGAATTTTCATCCTGTCCTCATGGTTAAACGACCTTTACACAGTACCGAGGGCACATTTATAGGAATAAATTTTTTGGCTTCCTGTCGTTACCCCCGTCTTCCTCAGTCTATGTGGGATGTCAGCCCTGCCCGCAAGGTCGGAAAAATT
>JARQOD010011246.1:0-24153 GCA_033576555.1 Oophaga sylvatica
ATCTCCGGATGGCCTTCTATCACTGTTCACAACAGCCAGGTGACAGCATCCGGGACTACGCTTGCCGACTACAAGGAGCCCTGAGAGCCTTTAAGCAGATTAATAATTTAAATGCTATCGATGAGAATAAGATGCTGAAAGAGCAATTTATACAGGGATTGAGATCCCAAGAGGAACGCAGAACTGTAAATTGGTGGTCCTTAGACCATCCGGATGCTACCTTTGATGCCCTAAAGGACATGGCAATAAAAGGGCTGCGGCCCCTGGGCAAACCTGAGGTGGCAACCCAACATCATCAGGCTGAAGTCACTCTGGAACCGGCAGTAACCCCCTGTTCCCCGTTAGTGGCCGAAGCCAAAGCGCAGGTGACACCTCCCAGTGAATTGGATTGTCTGCGCTCAGAGGTGCGCCAGCTGACTAAAAATCTGGCTGCAGTGATGAGTGCCCTGCAGCTGCGGAAAGAGGAGGAAGGGAAGATCTTGTTAGCTGACTGCCCAGAAGACGTCCCGTGGATGCACCGGAGAAGAAGGAAGACGTCGCCCCCCCGGAGGAGGACAACGCCACCCCCAGGAGCGACCTCTGATCAACACCCTCCTCGTCGAGAGATCATCTGTTACCGATGCAACCGGAAAGGTCATATGTCTCCACAGTGTCCTTTAAATGGCAGAACCTGGGTCCGAGGGCCAACACCCAGGAGAATACCCGTCAGGCCCCCTAGACTGGAACCGCAGGTATGTGGGTGGGCGACCCTACCTGTCTATCATCCTAGATGGTATTGCAGTTCCGGCATTGTTAGACACTGGGTCCCAGGTGACCCTAATACCTGATGCCCTATATACTAAGTACTGGTCAATGGACAGTCTTAAACCCCCGAGCCCTGACTTTACCGTGTATGCTTCTAATGGTCTTCCTGTAGAAGTACTCGGGACAAAATGTGTAGATGTAAAGGTGGGCAGAGAGGAGTTGAAAGACCAGGGGCTTCTGGTAGTAAAGACTGTAAATGAGGAGAACGGTTTAAATATAATTTTGGGCACTAACATTATCGGTAATTGTTTGGGAGAAGTTGTGTTCTTGCTCCAACAGCTCGCTGAGATTGCCCGACCAAGGCAGAAAGGAGTAATCCAAAGAGAGATCCGGGCCCTGGTGTGTCAGCAGCAAGCGAAGCTTACAGACGGCGAAATTGGTAATGTACGGGTCACTGACTCGGATCCTATTGTGATACCCCCAATGAGTGAAATGATCATCTGGTGCAGGGCAGCCATAGGTCTGAAAGGACAGAATTACCAAGCTGTAGTAGAACCCCACCATTCAGAACATAGACCTACACTTATGACTGCTAGGGGAGTAGTAGAAGTGGTGAATGGAAGAGTACCGGTACGGCTTCTCAATTGGGGAGATGATGAGGTAAACTTACCCCGTTATGCAACCATTGCTAAACTACATGCTGTTGACAATAATTCTATTCTCCCGGCTGAGTCCTTAGACTCCCGCCAAATAGCGGAGGATAATGACCCGGCAACCCAGGTGGCGGAATGGTGTCAACAACTCCATGTTGGGACGGACACCACTCCCGCTCACCAGAAGCAAGGGGTATTACGGGTGGTGCAAGAGTACGCCCAAATGTTTAGCCAGAATCCACTTGATTTTGGATAATTAAGGGAGTACAACATCATATCCCTACAGGCAGTCATCCTCCCATCAAAGAGCGGTATAGGCCCATACCTCCAGCTCATTATCAGAAGGCTAAAGAAATGTTGCATGATATGAAGAAAGCCGGGGTGATAAGGGATAGTTGTAGCCCTGGGCAGCCCCTCTAGTTCTGGTTAAAAAGAAAGATGGTAGTATGAGGATGTGTGTGGATTACAGGCAGGTGAACCGCATAACACACAAGGATGCATACCCGTTACCACGTATAGAGGAATCATTAGCTGCTCTGAAAACGGCTAACTACTTTTCTACCCTCGATCTGACTAGTGGTTACTGGCAAGTGGCTGTGGCTGAGGAGGATCGTGAGAAAACGGCTTTCACCACCCCAATGGGGCTCTGTGAGTTCGACAGAATGCCGTTTGGGCTCAGCAGTGCCCCAGGAACATTTCAGAGAGTGATGGAGAACTGCCTGGGACATCTCAATTTCGAAACCGTGCTGCTATACCTAGACGACGTCATCGTGTATTCCAAGACATATGAGGACCATCTGAAGCACCTGGCAGAAGTATTTGAGTCTCTGTCCAGGTACGGGATGAAGTTGAAACCCTCAAAATGCCATCTACTCAAACAGAAGGTACAATACTTGGGGCACATCGTCAGTTCGGAAGGAGTAGCGCCGGACCCAGAGAAAGTCACTGCCATCCAGAAGTGGCCAGAGCCGAAGAACCTTAAGGAAGTGCGACAGTTCCTGGGACTAACTGGTTACTACAGGAGGTTCGTGAAAGATTACACGAAGAAGGCAGCCCCTTTACAGGACCTCCTAGTAGGACAATCCCTAAAGAGCAGAAACCCTCCCTTTAACTGGGGTAAAGAACAGGCTGAAGCATTCCAAAAGATGAAAGAGATCCTTACAGGTGATGAGATCTTAACCTATCCTGATTACAGCCAACCGTTCCTGTTGTACACCGACGCCAGTAATGAAGGTTTGGGAGCAGTTCTCAGTCAGAAGCAGAATGGCCAAGAAAAAGTCATCGCATATGCCAGCAGAAAACTCAGGCCAACTGAGAGGAATCCGGAAAATTATAGCAGCTTCAAGCTGGAGTTTCTGGCGCTGGTCTGGGCCATTACTGAAAGATTTAAGCATTATCTGGCCTCCAATCAGTTCACTGCGTTTACAGATAACAACCCCTTAACGCACCTGGAAACCGCCAAGCTGGGCGCCATGGAGCAGCGTTGGATGGCTCGGTTGTCCAATTACCAGTTTACTATCAAGTACCGGGCAGGCCGAAAGAATGCTAATGCCGACGCATTGTCCCGAATGCCGCATGACTCTGACACGGAAGAAGAATCGGACGACCTGGAAGAAATTGAGCTACCTGCGTTCCATCGAAATGGGGTAGTCCACGAGCATCGAGTCAACAGAAAGCAGTATGGTGCAACGTTAAATCCCTTACCCCATCACAGCTGGAAAGACACTCAGGACAGCGATCCAGTGGTCAGCCGTATCAATGAGTTGTTAAGACAGGAAGGTTCCTCTTTGGAAAAGGATGCACCTATGTCAGCAAAGCTCCTGTGGAACGAGAGAAGCCGGTTGTTCCTATACCGTGAGAAGTTGTGCAGGAGATACGTCAACCCCAGGACCCACGAGATGGTCTGGCAAATAGTGGTCCCCAAGGCAGACGTCCAAATGGTGTTGGAAGCATACCATGATCAAGCAGGACACTTTGGCTGGAGAAAGCTGGAGACCCTGTTGAGGTGCCGGATCTACTGGGTAGGGATGCGCAGCTCCATCGAGAGGTGGTGTCGGAACTGTGGACCCTGTGGTCTCAGAAGAAAGGACTACGGTAGTCAGAAGGCGCCCCTGCAACCTATCCGGACGACTCGCCCCCTGGAGATTGTGGCCCTGGACCACGTCAAACTGTCGCCAAGTAGATCTGGATACTCATACGCCTTGACCATGGTGGACCATTACTCCAGATTTCTGGTGGTTGTTCCAGTTAAGGACCAGACCGCAGTGACGGCAGCGAAAACCTTTCAAGCAAGCTTCTGCAGACCGCATGGGTATCCGGAGCAAGTATTAACCGATCAGGGACCTGCTTTCGAAGCCGATCTATTCAAGGAGTTCTGTCACATGTATGGGTGTAAGAAAATTAGAACAACACCATACCATCCTCAAACCAACGGTCTTTGCGAAAAAATTAACCATATTGTCCTTGATTTGTTAAGATCCATACCGTTGGAAGACAGGAATCGATGGCCGGATTTACTACCGGATTTGGTTGATTTGTATAACCATATACCTGTAAGTTCCACTAACTGCACTCCAGCCTATCTTATGAGAGCAAGGCCCGGAAGACTACCAATGGATTTAGAACTGGGAGTGGTAGAACCGGAGGCAGACGACGCCGTTGAAAACTGGGATATCAATCGGCAAGAGCAATACAGACGAGTGCAAGTCTGCGTAGAAGAAAGTCTCAACAAGGCACGGGAGAAACAGGAAGATATTTACAACAGGAATGCTCCTGCCAAGCCTTTGATGCCTGGAGAAGTAGTATTAAAAAGAAAAAGGAAGATGCACAAATTGGATAACCAGTGGGAACAAGAACCCTACGTCGTACAAGATTCCAAATATGACAACAGAAAAGTTTGTATCATCAGTAAGGACGGAGGAAGAACAATAACCACTGTGTCCAGAGACCATTTGAAATTGTGTCCAGAACCCTTAAAGCTTTGTGAAAAGAACCCTGTCATCAATCAAGGAGAAAGAAAAGAAGAGGTCATACACACGGATCTGGGAGATTTCCCTGCGGATTGGCCCAGACTGGGAGATGCTGTAATAATTCCAGTATTGCAGTTTTATCAGCCACCAGAGGAAGTTCTACCTCCAGTTATGCCCGTGGTGCCAGTTGAGCCAGTTCAGGAGTTACCCATTCCAGCAACACCTCAACCTACGGAATCTCAAGAAGGATCATCTGAAGCAGCGCCCCATGCTATGGGATCCCCTGGTGAAGCTGACTCACACCGCCCAGCCATCAGTACGCTTGCCAGATCCATAGAAAGATTGAGGCAGTTCTATAGTTTGCCGTTACGCAGTGCAGACAGATCACAACTTAATATACCTGAAGCTACTCCACGTAGATCAGAGCGAACCACAAAAGGGAAGATACCCATTCGATACCAGCAGTAATTATAACAAACTAATGTGATTTAACCTAAAAAAAAAAAAAAGGCTTACCTTAATGTGAATATTGTAAAAAGTATATATATATGTGTCTTTTCCTTATTGTGTCTTATAATGGACTCAGAGGCTGAGGACTGAGCCAGCCCAAAAACTGTATCCTGTAAATAGTTGCACTTTGTGCATCATCTTGGTTTTACATGAAACCACCCCAACTACCTCTGAACATAAAACCCGTATGGTGTGGCACTGAGTGAGGTCTGCATTCAGATGTCCTGCAGCCCACCCAGGACCCACGTTGAAGGTTTGGTGCGGGTCCTTCACAAGAATTTTGTCATCTATGTATATGAGAATGTCTATTTAATATTTTGTATTTTTCTATATTTAATGTTTTGATTGCAACGTTCAAGAAATCCTTACCTCCCGGATGGGAAGAGTTAATGTTAATGTTTAATGCAAAAACAAAGTGTCTTTTTGTATTTCACAGCCCGGGAGTGCTGTCTTTTACCATGGGGGAATGTGTAGCCCTGGTATTTAAGGTACACAATACCAGGAGGATGAGTGGAGAGGTAACGGTTAAGGGCTCCACATGACATCACATACACTTCGGACACACCCAGCAGGGGTGTAGAGGGGTGTGGTTTTTAGCACAAGAGAGTCTGGTAGCGTCTCCTGAGGTGGAGGAAGAGAGAACGAGTGCCTGTCTGGAGCACCAAGATTCCTGTCGATTCAAAGAGACAGTACAGTAGTGGAGGCTAGTATGGATAATCGGATGATGTCCTAGCCTAGTCAGTGCTGAGATTGAGAGTTGAGCAAGTCGAAGGGCACAGTGGAAGGATTCTTAGAAGTGCTTAGGATTGGAGAAGTCCTGCACATTGTCACCGGTCACTGGAGACCGAAGGGTCACTATAGCTCCAGGCATAGTGATAAAAGAACCAGAGGCTTACTGGACCTTAGGTAACAGAAAGCAGCCCTAGAAGTGTCGGTACGTAACTGGGGTCAGGGGAGTGAGAACCTTGAGTCAGTGCACGACAAGATTAGGAACTCAGCTCTCTCAAAAGAAGGCTCCGACCACAAAACTGACCGGGCAGTACAGCTTTGAAATAGCTGGAGTTTCAGGAGGGAACTACGCTTTACGCTGGTTGGACTCATCATCATTGGAAAGTTAAGGAGGCCCCTACCTTGCTCAGCCGTTGCCTCAAAACTCATCCTCCATCAACCCCATCAGCCTCCCTGGGACCTGCCTGAACAACTTGAAGTAAAAGGTATGGAAAGACGCTGACGGTGTGAGACTGAGTTATTTAATTATATCCCTGCACAATCCCACCATAACTATCGACCTGAGGGAAGAGTCCCACCTGTAGGGGACCCGACATCTAGCTGCCTCACCATCCCCTCAGAGATCTACAGCAGCGCTGGTACAAATTACCAGAGAACTACAGGTGGCGTCACGAACTGTAAATATATCAAATCACCTGTAAATATACCCCCCAACATACGCCAGACCGCCAGGGCCACAGACCGAGCCACCGCTACCCGTGACAACCCCATAGACTTCCATGGGCTCGGCTCTGAGTACCCCATTGCTCCGGTAATCCACAATTGTGGTGGCGGGTCGATACACAAAGATCAAACTGGACCCTAATCCCCTTCTGATGCCAGTTCTTGGCACCTAGGACAGTGGCCGTGGGGCTGATTCCTCACCTTCTTTAGGGCCAATGAAATGTGCTGCATGATCACCC
Source organism: Oophaga sylvatica (assembly GCA_033576555.1). Classification (NCBI taxonomy): domain Eukaryota; kingdom Metazoa; phylum Chordata; class Amphibia; order Anura; family Dendrobatidae; genus Oophaga; species Oophaga sylvatica. The sequence continues at coordinate 6,568 of JARQOD010011246.1, forward strand.
GCCTTATAGGAGAGAAGCTGGGACCAACCTTATTGGGGCCCCATAATATTCATGACCTCTGTGCTCTGTATGCCCTTCCATGGAGAGCACGGAAGCGAGGACGAAACGGTAATAAACTACAAGTAACTAAACCAGTAAGAAACCAACAAGAAAAAAAATGATTTTACCAAGTCAGCAGCGACATTTCTTATTTTTCACATCTAAAATATTTTATTTCCGCTTCATGATTGACCTTTAAGGAAAGTTTTTTAAACTTTTCATCAAACAAAATATCAAGATACAAAAAAGTGCATGAAAAGAGGAGAAAAGTGATCAGAGGTCCAGAAAACAACATAATTGTCCTCACCCCTCTCAGAGGTCATGTCAGTGGAGAAGCCATACGAGGTGTCAGTACAAAGTGCAAACATAAAACCTTGTGTTTCCTTACTGTCTGATGGGGAAAGGACAATAAATATCAAGCGATCAAGATGCAAAAAGTGCAGGAAAAGAGGAGAAAAGTGATACACGAGCAGGATATACAATTTGATCCCAGCTGCCTAAATAAAAGTGATCTAAACAAGTCTGTGCAGAACTGAAAGGTTAACTGTTGTGAGGGCATCGTGTCTTAACAAATACAAGTACACAGCTTACATGCCTGACTAGAAAAGACCTAAAACAATTCTATGTAGTACAGAAATGCAGTCTGTGATACAGGAGACAGACCTTCCCATTATCACGAGCATGTTTTGCCCCTGTGCTAACTTTTGGAGATAAAAGGGAAAACCTTACAATATCATAATAGCTACTCGGCTATATAGAGACCTAAAGTCAGTCTGTGCAGAAGTGAGAGGCAGTATGTTATGTAGTAAGCAAAATTAGCAGAACAAACCATATTATGCTGTGATCCTATGTTAACATTTTGAAGAAGGCGTCAAGCCTCAAAAGAAGCAGAGAGATACCTCACTCTTGCCTTCTTAAGGTACTGCCACACTAAACAATCCCGCTAGCGATCACGATAACGACGCATACTAATGCGATCGCTAGCGGGATTGTTTATATATCGCTGAGTGCGGCTTTATTTAGCGATGTCGTTAAGGACGCTATTGCGGTTAGCGATCTCCTTAACGACTTTAGCGGTACAAAAGTACCGCTAAATCGCTAAGAAAAGGTGCCACACAGCGATAAGATACTTACCAGCGGGAGCGCCGATGAGAAAATAGGGTCCGGAACGATTCCAGCGACGAACGAGATCACAGCAGGGAGCTCGTCGCTGGCAGCTGCCGCACACAACAACATCGCTAACGGGATCGCTAAATAGTGACGTTTTTTAGCGATCCCGTTAGCGATGTTGTTTAGTGTGGCATACCCTTTAGAAGGGAACTAAAAACTAGTCTGTAAAAAACAAGACAGGTAGTCTGTTGTATAGTAAGAACGTTCCATTATCGTTCATATGCTCAGATGCTATGTTATCTCTTTGGGGTGAGGGTATACAAATGTGCACTTTGTGGTTTGATAACAGCTAAGTATCAGAGATCTTAAACAAGTCTGCGCAGAACAGAGCTGCAGTATATTGTATAGCAAATAGCATTTGTACCATTTGCTGCCTACTTGTAGTTAAATGATTGTTACCTGGTTTATTATTCTGAAGAGTCACAAAATGAAAATTCACTGACCGACAAATCCTACTAGGAGTAGTAGCAGCAGTAGTAGTAGATTGATTGTAGACTGACTGTGGTCTCAATTGTAGTTCTGGATGGTAAACTTGCTGCAGTGTCAGTTGTAGATGGTGAAAAGGCTGTGGTCTCAGTTGTAGTTGTAGTCGATGGTAGAATGGCTGTGGTCTCAGTTGTGGTAGTTGATAGACTGACCATGGTCTCAGTTGTGGTAGTTGATAGACTGACCATGGTCTCAGTTGTGGTAGTTGATAGACTGACCATGGTCTCAGTTGTAGTTGTAGATGATAGACTGCTGTGGTATCAGTTGTAGAGAGTAGACTGTCTGGGATCTCAGTTGTGTAGTAGATGGTAGACTTGTGGTAGTAGATGGTAGATTGGCTGTTGTGGTCTCAGTTGTGGTAGTTGATGGCATACTGACCATGGTCTCAGTTGTAGTTGTAAATGATAGACTGTCTGTGGTATCAGTTGAGGTTGTGAAAAGTAGACTGCCTGGGGTCTCAGCTGTGGTAGTAGTATTGTGTCTCTGCTGTGATAGTAGGTGGTAGACTGGTTGTGGTCTCAGTTGTGATAGTAGATGGTAGACTGATTGTTGTCTCCATTGTAGTATTAGATGGTAGATTTGTGGTCTCTGTTGTGTAGTCAATGGTAGACTGGCTGTGGTCTCAGTTGTGGTAGTAGATGGTAGACTGGCTGTGGTCTCAGTTGTGATAGTAGATGGTAGACTAATTGTTGCCTCGGTTGCAGTATTAGATGGTAGACTTGTTGTGGTCTCTGTTGTGGTAGTAGATGGTATACTGGCTGTGGTCTCAGTTGTGATAGTAGATAGTAGACTGGCTGTGGTTTCTGTTGTAATATTAGATGGTAGACTGACCATGGTCTCAGTTGTAGTTGTAGATGATAGACTGGCTGTGGTATCAGTTGCAGAGAGTAGACTGTTGTGAATATGCTGGAGGCGGCTTTTGAGCTGGGGCTCCCTCCGGTGGTTGCTGAGGGTAATGAACTGATTACTGAATGGCCTTCAGCTGGCGCTGAATGGTAGGATATAAGTGGCCTGAGTTCCCAGCAGCCTTGCCGGTTATCAATTGTTCCTTCTGGTCTTGCTTGAAGCATTGCTAGTTTCCTGCTCTCCCTCAGATAAGTGTTTGCTGTTTTTTTTCCTCTGTTTGATTTTCTCTGCTGGTTTGCTGCTTGCAGTGGACTGCAGCCTGTCCCCTTTTGGGGGTCTGGCGCTGCAATTGTGCTCCGTTTGTGTCTGCACTTTTGCTTTGCTCCTTTGTTACTTTTTATTTGCTGAATAGCGTTTTGTTACACCAGAGATCTGATTTAGGTGGATGAGATCGTGTGATCTCAGGTATTTTGGCAATCAGAAGTGTTGGTATTTTTGTTAGGGTTTTGTTGGATTGCAGTCAGAATTCTTTCCTGTACTTTTCTGTCTAGACAGATTGGGCCCCAGCGTTTGCTCATTCTATTTTCTGTCTGTGTCCGTGCTTTCTTCTTGTCTAACCGCCATTACATGTTTGGGGGCTTCCTATTTTCTTTGGGGATCTGCTCCGGGGCAGATAGCTTTCATCTTTCTGCCTTTAGGTGTAGTAATCTCTCAGGCTGTGAAGAGGCGTCTAGGATCACCGTAGGAACGCTCCACGGCTACCTCTAGTTGTGTGGTTAGTTCAGGTTACTGCAATCCAATAGGTTCCAGCCTCTCTGGTGTATTACCGCTTTTGCTATTTTTTTCTATTTCTCCTCAGTTACCGAAACATAACAGTATAACCGGCCCAAAAACTGAAAATTATATGGTACTCACAGAAGGGGAAAATAGTAATAAGGAAACTCTGTTTGTTGCATTTTTTTCCCCCTCTTTTCTCTGGGTGCTGAGGAGGAATTTTTTTTTTCTCAATGGAGTTTGCACAGAAGGATGTTGCAGGCAGCAGGTTCACACTGAGCACATGTGACAGACGTGACAGAGTCTGGAGACGCCGTGGAGAGCGATTTGCTGCCTGCAACATCCTTCAGCATGACCGGTTTGGCAGTGGGTCAGTAATGGTGTGGGGTGGCATTTCTTTGGAGGGCCGCACAGCGCTCCATGTGCTCGCCAGAGGTAGCCTGACTGCCATTAGGTACCGAGATGAGATCCTCAGACCCCTTGTGAGACCATATGCTGGTGTGGTTGGCCCTGGGTTCCTCCTAATGCAGGACAATGCCAGACCTCATGTGTCTGGAGTGTGTCAGCAGTTCCTGCAAGATGAAGGCATTGAAGCTATGGACTCGCCCGCCCGTTCCCCAGACCTGAATCCGATTGAGCACATCTGGGACATCATGTCTCGCACCATCCACCAACGTCACGTTGCACCACAGACTGTCCAGGAGTTGGCGGATGCTTTAGTCCAGGTCTGGGAGGAGATCCCTCAGGAAACTATCCGCAACCTCATCAGGAGCATGCCCAGGTGTTGTAGGGAGGTCATACAGGCACGTGGAGGCCACACACACTACTGAGCATCATTTTCACTTGTTTCCACTTTCATTTTGGGGGTCTCTCCAAATCCAGGCCTCCATTGGTTAATAAATTTGATTTCCATTGATGATTTTTGTGTGATTTTGTTGTCAGCACATTCAAATTTGTACAGAACAAAGTATTCAATGAGAATATTTCATTCATTTAGATCTAGGATGTGTTATTTGAGTGTTCCCTTTATTTTTTGAGCAGTGTATATATACTTTTTGTTTCGGTCCCTTGTGCTTTACACTGCAGCTCTTCTACATTCAATGACTTCAGCTTAGATACAGAAGTTTCTCCATTTTCCTGTAGGAAGCTGTGAAATCACCTCCTGTTTCATTAGGTACTTACATTTCTCCTCTCTCCCTTATGCTTTACACTTCAGCTGTGCTTCATCAGGACATAGCTTTTTTTTCAGCTTAACAGCATTGTTTATAGAATCATGAGATCCACTGAAAGCCATCCCCTTCCGTTCCGTCATCTACTTTCTGTCCCCCATGCTTTGCACTGCAGCTTTGTTTCTTTACATTGGCAACTCTGTCTGATCAAGATTTGCAAGAAGACGCTACATGGAATGAAAGGTATAAAAATAAGAGATGACCCCAATAGCAAAGATCAAACTGGACCCTAATCCCCTTCTGATGCCAGTTCTTGGCACCTAGGACAGTGGCCGTGGGGCTGATTCCTCACCTTCTTCTTTAGGGCCAATGAATGTGCTGCATGATCACCCGCCTTATAGGAGAGAAGCTGGGATCAACCTTATTGGGGCCCCATAATATTCATGACCTCTGTGCTATGTATGCCCTTCCATGGAGAGCACGGAAGCGAGGACAAAACTACAAGTAACTAAACCAGTAAGAAACCAACAAGAAAAAAAATGATTTTACTAAGTCAGCAGTGACATTTCTTATTTTTCACATCTAAAATATTTTATTTCCACTTCATGATTGACCTTTAAGGAAAGTTTTTTAAACTTTTCATCAAACAAAATATCAAGATACAAAAAAGTGCATGAAAAGAGGAGAAAAGTGATCAGAGGTCCAATAATGACATAATTGTCCTCACCCCTCTCAGAGGTCATGTCAGTGGAGAAGCCATACGAGGTGTCAGTACAAAGTGCAAACATAAAACCTTGTGTTTCTTTACTGTCTGATGGGGAAAGGACAATAAATATCAAGCGATCAAGATGCAAAAAGTGCAGGAAAAGAGGAGAAAAGTGATACAGGAGCAGGATATACAATTTGATCCCAGCTGCCTAAATAAAAGTGATCTAAACAAGTCTGTGCAGAACTGAAAGGTTAACTGTTGTGAGGGCATCGTGTCTTAACAAATACAAGTACACAGCTTACATGCCTGACTAGAAAAGACCTAAAACAATTCTATGTAGTACAGAAATGCAGTCTGTGATACAGGAGACAGACCTTCCCATTATCACGAGCATGTTTTGCCCCTGTGCTAACTTTTGGAGATAAAAGGGAAAACCTTACAATATCATAATAGCTACTCGGCTATATAGAGACCTAAAGTCAGTCTGTGCAGAAGTGAGAGGCAGTATGTTATGTAGTAAGCAAGAATAGCAGAACAAACCATATTATGCTGTGATCCTATGTTAACATTTTGAAGAAGGCGTCAAGCCTCAAAAGAAGCAGAGAGATACCTCACTCTTGCCTTCTTAAGGTACTGCCACACTAAACAATCCCGCTAGCGATCACGATAACGACGCATACTAATGCGATCGCTAGCGGGATTGTTTATATATCGCTGAGTGCGGCTTAACTTAGCGATGTCGTTAAGGACGCTATCGCGGTTAGCGATCTCCTTAACGACTTTAGCGGTACAAAAGTACCGCTAAATCGCTAAGAAAAGGTGCCACACTCAGCGATATATACTTACCCAGCGGGGCGCCGACGATAAAAATAGGGTCCGGAACGATTCAAGCGACGAGCGAGATCACAGCAGGATCTCAGCAGGGAGCTCGTCGCTGACAGATGCCGCACACAACAACATCGCTAACGGGATCGCTAAATAGTGACGTTTTTTAGCGATCCCGTTAGCGATGTTGTTTAGTGTGGCATACCCTTTAGAAGGGAACTAAAAACTAGTCTGTAAAAAACAAGAGAGGTAGTCTGTTGTATAGTAAGAACGTTCCATTATCGTTAATATGCTCAGATGCTATGTTATCTCTTTGGGGTGAGGGTATACAAATGTGCACTTTGTGGTTTGATAACAGCTAAGTATCAGAGATCTTAAACAAGTCTGCACAGAACAGAGCTGCAGTATATTGTATAGCAAATAGCATTTGTACCATTTGCTGCCTACTTGTAGTTAAATGATTGTTACCTGGTTTATTATTCTGAAGAGTCACAAAATGAAAATTCACTGACCGACAAATCCTACTAGGAGTAGTAGCAGCAGTAGTAGTAGTCATTCCAGTGGAGCTAGGACTTAATATCACAATCTCTTCCCCCCATTAATGACGTCACGGTCCTGTGCCACTGTCTAGTCCTGATATAGTCCTTCATGATGATTCACGAGCCAATATCTAGAGATAAACCTCCTAATTAACAGATGGAAGATATTGGCAGTTCATAGTTGTCCGGTTTCGTCCCCCGGTCACTTGGATATCTGTGATATTAAACTTCAGATTGAAGATGGAGCAGGTCTGGTGAGAAAAGACAAACAGGAGATGGGAATGAGTTACATAACCTGATATGACATGTCTTCCTGGTTATGACAGATAGTGGCCAGACCCTATTACTCATGTGTTATTATGGGCAGTGTCTTCTACTTCACCTAGAGTTGGTCTAAAGTGGAGGACCAAGCGAGCATTCGGTCAAGATGAGCATGTGAACGAGAAGATTTTGGTACCATCGGCACATTTTTTTAAAGTTGCCAACACCAATATAGCCCACACGTTGTCAATACTGATCAAAGAAAGACCTAGAAGTATCCATCATGGTGGTGGAAGTGCTGGTGACAAGTAAGCTACCCTACTATAATAGAATATGGAGGTCCAACATGGTGTCCATACCCACAAGATTGCTCAAAGAAGAAGCCCCGTTACCTTAAGGAGAAGCGCATTTATTATGTCTTCGATGCTTCCCGAGCCGGGTCTGGAAAGTCTAACTTTCATTACCATGGTCCCTAATAACACATACAATTGTTAGACTTCCAGACACACATGAAGATCTCCTTGTCTCACTGTGTATCATACATGGTGTCATTTACCATTGGTTGAGTTTTGTACACGTACTGAAGAAGGTAGGTGGCCATAAGAAACATTAGCACCACCCTGACCTGAAGTGTTGACCAAGGAGAGGATGGATTCTCCATCAGTGGAATCAATTCTCTTTTTCGTTGTTAGATTAAGATTAATAGAAGACTCAGATATATTGTTTATCAGTTTAGTGGCCATGTCTCGTGTCGTTAGGTCAGTAGTAGGTCAAGTACTACTAGTTACCGAGTTATTGGCATTGTTATTCCTTGTTGTGTTAGCACCAAAACTCATAATGTTATCATTTATTCTAGTAGAGCTGGTAATTGAGTTAGTTGCCATATTAGTATCTCCAGACTTGGTTGTGGCAGCAGTTGTCACAAATGTTCTAGTTTCAGCAGATGTACTTGCTGGCAAAGTAATTTTGGTTTCACGTAACGTGGCAGAGGTGTAAGAGCTTTTAATGGAATAACTGTCACCAGTCGTAGCATTGTTATCTTTCAACGTGGTTTCCATTGGCACAGCGCTTCTTATTTCAAGTGAGATTTGGCACAATTGTCGTGGATTAAGGAGTAGACAAGACTTTTATTGTAGCAGATGTAGAACTTCCAGTACTGTTTCTGGAACCAGATATGGCATTTGGAAAAAATACTTGAGAAACTGCATATAATACAGTTGGCGCAATGATTTTGGGTGTAGATGGTGTGTGAGATGATCCATATTCATATGTAGAAGTAGAGAAAATTGTGGGATCAATCATAGGTGTTGTGGTACTTGTCGTCAAGGGTCTATCTTCATATGTCAATGTGGTTCTGGAGTCAGTTATGGTCGGTGTTTCAGCACTCATGGTCGATTTTTTAGTATTGCCGATGTGGTAGCTGGTGGGTGACTGCTAATTGCCTTAGTTGTGGAAAGAGTTGATAAACTGGCCATGGTCACAGATGTAATTGTAGAGGTTAGAATGGTTGTGGTAGTTGATGGTAGACTGTCCGTGGTCTCAGTTGTAGTTGTAGATGGTAGACTGGCTTTGGTATCAGTTGTTGTGAAAAGTAGACTGTCTGGGATCTCAGCTATGGTAGATGGTACACTTGTTATAGTCTTGATTGTAGTAGTAGATGGTAGAATAGTGGTGGTCTCAGTTGTGCTAGTTAATGATAGACTGGCTGTTGTTTCAGTTGTAGCATTAGACAGTAGACTGGCTGTGGTCTCAGATTTTGTAGTAGATGGTAGACTGGCTGTGGTGGCAGTTAAACTAGTAGATGGAAGACTGGCTGTCATCTCAACTATATTAGTAGATGGCAGACTGGCTGAGGTCTCAGTTGAGCTACTTAATTGTAGACTGGCTGTAGTCTCAGTTGTGGTAGTTGATGGTAGACTGACCGTGGGCTTGATTGTAGAGAATAGACTGTCTGGGGTCTCATCTGTGGTAGTAGATGGTAGAATGGCTGTGGTGTCAGTTATAGTAGTAGATGGTAGACTGGCTGTTGTCTCAATTGTATTAGTAAATGGCAGACTAGCTGAGGTCTCAGTTGTGTTACTTGATTGTAGACTAGCTGTGGTCTTTGTTATGGTAGTTGATGGTAGACTGACTGTGGTCTTAGTTGTAGTTGTTGATAGTAGACTTGTGGTCTCAATTGTAGCTCTGGATGATAAACTGGCTACAGTGTCAGTTGGAGATGTTAGACTGGCTGTGGTCTCAGTTCTAAACGTAGATGGCAGACTGGATTTGGTCTCAGTTATAGTAGCAGATGGTAGACTGCTTGTGATCTCAATTATGCTAGTAGATGGTAGACTGGCTGTGGTATCAGTTGTAATAGTAGATTGTAGAATGGCTGTAGTCTCAGCTGTAGTTGTAGATGGTAGAATGGATGTGGTGGTCTTAGTTGTGGTAGTTAATGGTACTGACTTTGGTCTCGGTTGTAGTTGTAGATAACAGCCTGGCTGTGGTATCAGTTGTAGAGAACAGACTGTCTGGGGTCTCAACTGTGATAGTAGATGGTAGACTTGTTGTGGTCTCAGTTGTGATAGTAGATGGTAGACTGGCTGTAGTGTCAATTGTAGTAGTAGATGGTAGACTGGCTGTAGTGTCAATTGTATTAGCAAATGGCAGACTAGCTGAGGTCTCAGTTGTGTTACTTGATTGTAGACTGACTGTGGTCTCAATTGTAGTTCTGGATGGTAAACTTGCTGCAGTGTCAGTTGTAGATGGTGAAAAGGCTGTGGTCTCAGTTGTAGTTGTAGTCGATGGTAGAATGGCTGTGGTCTCAGTTGTGGTAGTTGATAGACTGACCATGGTCTCAGTTGTAGTTGTAGATGATAGACTGGCTGAGGTATCAGTTGTAGAGAGTAGACTGTCTGGGATCTCAGTTGTGGTAGTAGATGGTAGACTTGTGGTAGTAGATGGTAGATTGGCTGTTGTGGTCTCAGTTGTGGTAGTTGATGGCATACTGACCATGGTCTCAGTTGTAGTTGTAAATGATAGACTGTCTGTGGTATCAGTTGAGGTTGTGAAAAGTAGACTGCCTGGGGTCTCAGCTGTGGTAGTAGTATTGTGTCTCTGCTGTGATAGTAGGTGGTAGACTGGTTGTGGTCTCAGTTGTGATAGTAGATGGTAGACTGATTGTTGTCTCCATTGTAGTATTAGATGGTAGATTTGTGGTCTCTGTTGTGGTAGTCAATGGTAGACTGGCTGTGGTCTCAGTTGTGGTAGTAGATGGTAGACTGGCTGTGGTCTCAGTTGTGATAGTAGATGGTAGACTAATTGTTGCCTCGGTTGCAGTATTAGATGGTAGACTTGTTGTGGTCTCTGTTGTGGTAGTAGATGGTATACTGGCTGTGGTCTCAGTTGTGATTAGTAGATTAGTAGACTGGCTGTGGTTTCTGTTTGTAATATTAGATGGTTAGACTGCCTATGGTCTCAGTTGTAGTTGTAGATGATAGACTGGCTTGGTATCAGTTGCAGAGAGTAGACTGTTGTGAATATGCTGGGTGGCTTGTTGAGCTGGGCTCCTCGGTGGTTGTGAGGGGTAATGAACTGATTACTGAATGGCCTTTCAGCTGCGCGTGAATGTTAGGATATAAGTGGCCTGAGTTCCAGCAGCCTTGCCGGTTATCAATGTTCCTTCTGGTCTTGCTTGAAGCACTGCTAGTTTCCTGCTCTCCCTCAGATAAGTGTTTGCTGTTTTTTTTCCTCTGTTTGATTTTCTCTGCTGGTTTGCTGCTTTCAGTGGACTGCAGCCTGTCCCTTTTGGGGTTTGGCGCTGCAATTGTGCTCGTTTGTGTCTGCACTTTTGCTTTGCTCCTTGTTACTTTTTATTTGCTGAATAGCGTTTTTGTTACACCAGAGATCTGATTTAGGTGATGAGATCGTGTGATCTCAGGTATTTTGGCAATCAGAAGTGTTGGTATTTTTGTTAGGGTTTTGTTGGATTGCAGTCAGAATTCTTTCCTGTACTTTTCTGTCTAGACAGATTGGGCCCCAGCGTTTGCTCATTCTATTTTCTGATCTGGTCCGTGCTTTCTTCTTGTCTAACCGCCATTACATGTTTGGGCTTCTATTTTCTTTGGGGATCTGCTCCGGGGCAGATAGCTTTCATCTTTCTGCCTTTAGGTGTAGTTATCTCTCAGGCTGTGAAGAGGCGTCTAGGATCACCGTAGGAACGCTCCACGGCTACCTCTAGTTGTGTGGTTAGTTCAGGTTACTGCAATCCAATAGGTTCCAGCCTCTCTGGTGTATTACCGCTTTTGCTATTTTTTTCTATTTCTCCTCAGTTACCGAAACATAACAGTATAACCGGCCCAAAAACTGAAAATTATATGGTACTCACAGAAGGGGAAAATAGTAATAAGGAAACTCTGTTTGTTGCATTTTTTTTCCCCCTCTTTTCTCTGGGTGCTGAGGAGGAATTTTTTTTTCTCTCAATGGAGTTTGCACAGTTGTCTGGCCGTGTGGAAAAGCTTGCCACTGAGGTTCGGAGTATTGCTACCTATCTTGCTGGGTTGCCGGTTGTGGAACCTAGGATCCCCATGCCAGATTTGTTTTTGGGGGATCGATCTAAATTTCTGAATTTCTAAAATAACTGTAAGTTGTTTTTTGCCTTAAGGCCTAAGTCCTCAGGGAACGCGGCTCAGCAGGTTCAAATTGTCATCTCCCTGCTGTGTGGCGACCCTCAGGATTGGGCTTTTTCCCTGACACCTGGGGATCCTGTTTTGAATGATATTGATGTATTTTTTTCAGGCTCTGGAGTTATTGTACGATGAACCAATGTCACTGATCAAGCTGAAATGATCTTGTTGGCATTAAATCAGGGTCTTGAAGACGCTGAATTGTACTGTCAGAAATTTCGAAAGTGGGCAGTCCTGACCAAATGGAATGATGATGCTTTGGCAGCCCTTTTTCAAAAGGGTCTGTCAGAAAAACTAAAGGACGTTATGGTGGGATTCCCTGTTCCCTCTGGTCTCAATGATTCTATGTCTTTGGCTATTCAAATTGACAGACGTTTGCGTGAGCGCAGAGGTTTGCGTGAGATAGTGTTGCCTTGTGAGCCAGCTCCTGAGCCCATGCAGTGTGATGGAGTGACTTCTGGGGCTCAGCGTCATGAGTTTCGAAAGCGCAATGGGTTATATTTCTACTGTGGTAACGCTTCCCATGCTATTTCTGTCTGCCCTAAGCGGGGAAGACGTTTTGCACGCTCAGTTGTCTTCGGTAGTGTTCAGACTAAATTTCTGTTGACTGTTACCCTGCTTTTCTCCCTGTCCACATTTTCTGCTCAGGCTTTTGTTGATTCAGGAGCAGCTATTAACCTGATGGATTTTGACTTTGCCAAACGTTGTGGGTTTCCCATGATACCCCTGCGGAAGTCTATTCCCCTACTGGGCATTGATTCTACCCCTTTGGCGGAGAATAAACCCCAGTTTTCTACTCAGGTGATAATGAGGGTTGAACCAGATCATCAGGAGAGTTGCAAATTTCTGGTGCTGTATAATCTGCATGACATTATTGTACTGGGTTTCCCTTGGTTACAGACTCATAATCCTGTTTTGGATTGAAAATCTGTGTCTGTGACCAGTTGGGGCTGCCAATGTGTTAATACTGACACTCCTGTTTTTTCTGGCCCTCCCCAGTCTCAGGATGTCCCTGACTTTTTGACTGATTTTTCTGATGTGTTTAGTGAAAGTAAATCTGCATCCTTGCCCCCTCACAGGAGCTATGATTGCGCTATTGAATTAGTGCCTGGTGGTAAATTTCCTAAAGGTCGCCTATTTAATTTATCTGTACCTGAACACGATGCTATGCGATCTTATATCAAGGAGTCATTGGAGAAGGGTCATATCAGACCACCCTCTTCACCCTTGTGCGCCGGTTTTTTCTTTGTGGCCAAAAAGGATGGTTCTTTGAGGCCGTGTATTGATTATCGCCTCCTGAATAAGATCACTGTTAAATATCAATATCCATTACCTTTAATTTCTGACCTATTTTCCAGAGTGAAAAGTGCTAGTTGGTTTACCAAGCTTTACCTCAGGGGGGCGTATAACCTTATTCACATTAAGCACGGGGATGAATGGAAGACGGCGTTTAATACCCCAGAGGGGCATTTTGAGTACCTAGTGATGCCTTTTGGGCTTACTAATGCCCCTTCCGTCTTCCAATCCTTCATGAATGATATTTTCAGGGATTTTGTGGATAAATTTCTGATTGTTTATTTGGATTATATCTTGATTTTTTCCAATGACTGGGACTCTCATGTGAAACATGTTCGGACTGTGTTCCAGATTTTGAGAGAGAATGCACTGTATGTGAAGGGATCAAAGTGTCTTTTTGGCATACAGAAGGTCTCATTTCTGGGATTCATTTTTTCTCCGTCTGTTATTAAAATGGACCCGGTCAAGGTTCAGGCGATCTGTGATTGGGTCCAACCTACTTCATTAAAAGCTCTTCAGAGATTTTTGGGTTTTGCCAATTTTTATCGTAAATTTATTGGTAATTTTTCCGGTATTGTTAAACCATTGACTGATTTGACCAAAAAGGATTCTGATGTGGTTGATGCCTCTGAAATTGGGACAGGTGCCTTTTGTCCCAAAGAGATCCAGAGACCTCTAAGAGTAACCCTTGTGCCTTTTTCTCTCGAAAATTTTCTCCAACTGAACGTAATTATGACGTGGGTAATCGGGAGTTATTGGCCATGAAGTGGGCCTTTGAAGAGTGGAGACATTGGCTGGAAGGAGCCAAACATCAGGTGGTGGTCCTCACGGACCATAAGAATCTGGTTTATCTCGAATCAGCCAAGCGACTTAATCCTAGACAGGCCAGGTGGGCCTTGTTTTTCACACGTTTTAATTTTGTGGTTTCTTTTCTTCCTGGCACTAAGAATGTTAGGGCAGATGCCCTCTCAAGGAGTTTCTTTGCGGACTCTCCTGAGTTATCTGATCCTACTGTTATTTTGAAAGAGGGTGTAGTTCTTTCCGCCATCTCGCCCAATTTGAGACTGGCTCTGGAAGGGTGTCAGGAGGATAAACCTGAGCGCTGCCCTATTGGGAAATTGTTTGTCCCAGACCAGTGGAAGAAGAGTGTGATGTCTGAGATTCATTGTTCCGCGTTGGCTGGTCATCCCGGGATTTTTGGTACCAGAGACTTGGTGAGTCGGTCCTTTTGGTTGCCTACTTTGGCTTGTGACGTCAGGGAATTTGTGCAGTCCTGTGGGACTTGCTCTTGCTCCAAGCCTTGCTCTCGCTCTAGTGGTTTGTTAATGCCATTACCTGTGCCCAAGAGGCCATGGACCCATATCTCTATGGATTTTATTTCCGACCTCCCTGTTTCTCAGAAAATGACCGTTATCTGGGTAATCTGTGATAGGTTTTCCAAGATGATACATCTTGTGCCATTACCTAAGTTGCCTTCCTCCTCCGAATTGGTGCCTTTGTTCCTTCAGCACGTGGTTCGGTTACATGGCATTCCGGAGAACATTGTGTCTGACAGAGGAGTCCAGTTTGTTTCCAGATTTTGGAGGACATTTTGTTCTAAACTTGGTGTTCAATTATCTTTCTCCTCTGCTTTTCATCCTTAGACCAATGGACAAACCGAGAGAACAAGCCAGACCTTGGAGACTTATTTGAGATGTTTTGTATCTGCTGATCAAGATGACTGGGTCTCTTTTTTGCCTTTGGCTGAGTTTGCTCTTAATAATAGGGCTAGCTCTGCCACCTTGATGTCTCCATTTTTCTGCAATTTTGGGTTTCACCCTCGATTTTCTTCGGGAGAGGCGGAGGCTTCTGTCTGTCCGGGTGTTGACTCTGTTGTGGAGCGAATGCAGCAGATTTGGGACCAGGTAGTGGAGAGGTTGTCTCTCTCTCAGGAGAAGGCCCAACGGTTTGCCAACCAGCATAGGACTGATGGTCCTCGGTTTAAAGTGGGGGACTTGTTGTTGTTCAGAATACCTGGGTCTCTCAAGTTAAGCCTAGGTTCATTGGACCTTATAAGATCATGGAGATTCTTAATCCTATTTCCTTCCGTTTGCTTCTTCCAGGGACATTTAAGATCCATAACGTGTTCCACAAGTCCTTATTGAAGAGGTTTGTCGAGCCAGTGGTTCCTGCTGTTGGCCTCCTGACCCTGTTTTGGTTGAGGGCAATCTGGAGTATGTGGTTGAGAAAATATTGGATTCTCGTTTTTCTAGACAGAAACTCCAGTATTTGGTTAAGTGGAGAGGATATGGTCAGGAGGACAATTCTTGGGTGTTTGCTTCGGACATCCATGCTAGGAGACTGATCCGTGCCTATCACCGAGCTCATCCTGATCGGCCTGGTTGCACAAGTGAGGGTTCGGTGACCTCTCCTCAAGGGGGGGTACTGTTATGAATGTGCTAGAGATGGTTTCTGAGCAGAGGCTCCCTCTGGTGGTTACAGACAGTACTGAACCTTTCAGCGAGGAATGGCAATCTGGGACCACGGACTGGTCTGATATAAGGGAGTTTCCCTCCCATTATGGTTGCCGGTGATCAATTGTTCTTGTCTCAATTGTGGTTCCTGGTTCATTTGGAAGTTTGCTGAGTCTTGCCTGCATCTTCTGCTATCAGATAAGATATTTTCTGCTTTTATTTTTGTGCTTACTTTTTGCATTGTTCCCTGCACTTCTGTGGAGGTCAGCCAGGTCCCCTCCGGGGGCTTGTGCTCCTCTCAGTTTATCTGGAGCCACTGTTGTTTGTTCATTTGCTTTTTCCTGTTTTTTCAGTGGCTGCGGCTTAGTTTTGTTACACCAGAGATCTGATTAGGTGGTAGAGATCGTGTGATGTCAGGTGTTTTTGCAATCAGAAGAGTTGGTATTTTTTAGGTTTTTTTTGGATTGCAGTGAGTATCCTTTCCTGTACTTTTCTGTCTAGACAGATTGGGCCCCAGCGTTTGCTCATTCTATTTTCTGTCTGTGTCCGTGCTTCTTCTTGCCTAACTGCCATTACATGTTTGGGGGCTTCCTATTTTCTTTGGGGATCTGCTCTGAGGCAGTTAGCTTTCATCTTTCTGCCTTTAGGTGTAGTTATCTCTCAGGCTGTGACGAGGCGTCTAGGATCACCGTAGGAACGCTCCACGGCTACTTCTAGTTGTGTGGTTAGTTCAGGTTACTGCAATCCAATAGGTTCCAGCCTCTCTGGTATATTGCCGTTTTTGCTTATTCTCCTCAGCTACCAAAACATAAAGGGTTCCGAGCATGCGCAGTATGAAATCCGCATGCAGATTGGATGCAGGCATCCTGATTCGGGGTGCGTCTACATTGACAATCATATGTTTTTTATTGCAACAAAACTATAGTGTGCAACATGAATAGGGAAAATGAGAATTTGGGTGGAAAATATTTTGGCATGGGGGGCCCCTGTAAGGTTCTTTGTCTCTGTTGACATGTTCCTTGAAACTCAGTTTTCCGTCGGCCATTTTGCTTTCTGTCTTTCTGCAGCTCTTGTCCTCAGTTAATATGGAGTTTCCAGTTTTCATGTTCCCACCCTGATTCTTCCCTCTTGCTTCTTAAGCAGCCTCAGCTGAACAATCAGTGCTCCTGAATCAAGCCTCAGTCAGTCTGTGACCTGACTCCTGGAAACCTTGGACTTGTACTCCAGCTATTCCCTACTGAGGAACCTTGGAACACTTTTGGACTCTGGAAACCTGCTGTTTGGTGAATCCATGTTTGCAGAGAATTACGGTACAGAGAAGAGATCCTGAACCTGCTTTGGATATTTATTGTAGTGCTTGAAGTTACTCTGGCCTGCTGTGTCTCCTGTCGCTGTTCCTGCAAACTGTGTGAACTTTTCAGCATGCTTGTATGAAGTAATACAAGTCATTTCATTTCAACCTATGTCTCCTGTGTTTTCCTCGCACCCAAGCACAAGACGCTATAGGAACTGTACACTATACATGACAAGATTCAGGAGCCAATGTTTAGTGTCTGCTGGGTCTGGGAAAGCCGTGTCTGCTGTGACTGTGGATATTAGATGTCCGTTTAATACCTTATGTGATGACAGTGGTTGTGACTTCTCACAACCATTCCAGGTGAGCGCATTCCTTAAAATTTTACTCTGGAGTGTTACCACAGGTAAACACTATTGTTTTTTTTTGTTTGTTTTGTTTTTCCCTTTCCTCTTCCAGCACTTCTCCCTTAAAAGATCTGGAAGATGGAGGCCCGCATAAAGGAACTTTGCGGAGTGACTGATACAATCCTTTCAGATGTACAGACTTTAAAAACCCGTTTTGCAAGCCTACAGGACCTCACTAATCATAATTTGCAAGTGTTTGGACAGACTACCCAGGAATTGCGAGCCAGGATTGAGGCTCTAAAGGAACGAGCCCAGGCTCCTGCCATAACCCCGAGTTCTGGAATCCCCAAATTACCTCCTTTTCGTTTTGGCGGTGAACGTGAGAAATTCAGGGGATTTATTAATCAATGCAATTTATTTTTCTCTGCACATGCTTCACAATTTCCCACTGAACGATCCAAAGTGCTTACTATAATCATGTTGCTTACCAATAAGGCTTTGATGTGGGCAAACCCTCTGATTGAGACTGAGGATGATTGTTTGAATCACCTTGATGCTTTTATTTCAGCCATGGGGCAGGTGTTTGATGACCCCAATCGAGGTGCAACAGCTGAAGCAGCCATGTTAACTTTGCGCCAAGGTAAGCGTTCAGTAGCCGAATATGCCCTGGATTTCAGGAGATGGGCTCTTGATACCACTTGGGACACTTCC